>JBBPMZ010000101.1:0-26121 GCA_038090575.1 Tylopilus cf. pernanus | reverse complement strand
TTAGGACACGACACTAGCAAGGGGGCAGCACATAAGCTGAACCCAATGTCCTTATCCCGACCTCCAGAGCTCCGAAGCCCCTATTCATCGGAGTTCGCACTGGAGGTCAGCACGGTCTTAACAGACAATTTGGTATGCGATAAAAGGATATCCGGATCAAGACCCGAGGCGTCTGAATTCTCTTGTAGGAAGTCCCGAGGGCGTGATGAAGTGGCACTCGAAGGATGAATTGGAACCTTTTGGGTGCGTGAGCCAGCGACAGTTAGCGGGTGAGACGGAACACGAGAATGTGACTGAGTCGCGCTCGGGGGGGAAGGTGAAGCTGATCCCCTATGTACAGATTGATCCAGCCGCAGAGGACGGGAGGCATTGACGATCTCCGTCCCAGCAAGCTGTAACCCAAATCGTCCGTGTGGAGCCACGGGTTCCTTAGTGGGCGCGGGAGGTTGAAATTTGCTTCGGGAGACCTGCTACATAGCTGATGAGGTACATGGGAACCGTAACGACCTGGTGCTTACCGTGCTGATAGCTTTCCCTCCTCGGACAACCTTGCGACCAGCGTATTGTCAGATTTGTGCGTAGCTCCGAAAAGAATGACCTACCGCGTTGTGACCAATTGACGTAGAAGGTGCATCCTTGCCCTAAATAGTATCATAATTACTCTGAGCAGTGATGAGATGGGGAAAACGTACCTTAGCATTTCTTTGAGAGTATGAATCATTATAGCCAGGTGCCATGGGGTTGATGAGCCCGTCAGTGAATCTAGAATCTACGGCCTTCTTGCGCGGTTTTGCAGTAAGGGCTTCCCCAAGCTTCATCATCTGGTCGGCTCGACCATTCTGTCCTCGATTGGACCTGACTCTTCTTCCAGTCACGTCGAAGTTCCCGTCGCTGCCAACAGACAACTTACGCTTCGACATGGCTAGTACTCAGAAAAGCATAACGTCGCACCGCCGTAATTTATTTGGGCACACCTCAATTATGTAACTCGCGTAATCATGAGAACTTTGAACTTGAAGTGTTACAGAGAAGTGCATAACATTTTATGAACACATTAACAGCCTGTAAAATGAAAGGAGAGGTCATACCGTGACTATACTCCGAATCGTTTCTGCATAGAAGACCTCGCTCCGCCTTGCACTTCAAGTTTCTCCACAGGCACCCTTTTCACGAGTGTTTCACTCATGCTGAAACCAGCCTGAGCGTTTCGCGAACGAAGTTGGCGATCGCTAGGGGGAATCGCATGTTTCACTCGTTTCCGCGCTACTTGAGTACGGCGGATCGTATCCTGCATTTGTGGAGTAATGCGCCCGGCATCAGACGAGTCGACGTCTAGGGCAGTGTGTGTTGCTTGAGAATGGCAATTTACTTGTCCCCGGGCCGTGTGAAGGGTGGCCGGGTCAATGCCAACAGCTTTGGAAGGATCACCATCACCAATATCTTTCAGCGCCTTGTGCAAAATTGCAAGGACATCAGCATGCAATGGTGGAGAAACATGGCCGGCCTTATCAAAGGTCTCTCCAATTTTGTTCCTCCACTCAATAAGACACGGCACGAGACACTTGAAGTAAGGCGTAATGTGCTCCGTTAGTCCCGTCGAATCGCTTGACGTCATGAGTTGAAATTTCGACAACGAGCACATAGCAAAGTCCCCGCGTGCGAAGTCGTGCTCTGCCCATCGGAACAAAGGTGTTTGCGTGAAACTAATATCCGTTCGAAGGGTATTATGTGGTCCGTCGTAAAGCATGCAGATCCACACCACAACGTAGAAGAGTGACTCTAGGTCATCTTCTGGTCGATGGTCGACGATCTGCATTTCCTGGCGGTCACTTTCATGGCTACTCAGGCTAGCATTCCGTCGAAGAATTTCCAGGATACGATAGGACACAAACGGCAATGTCCCCTGCGAATACAAGTCATTGACGTAGACCATAGAAGGCACAACACTTACTGTTCCTTTGAAGGTAAACGTTTTTCCGTCGGTCAACATTGCATAGTCGAAGTCGACAAGGAGGCCTTTCCTTAGATGCGACTTACATGCCTTTTCCTTAGAAATCTGTGCAGCAATGGCATCTTCACTCTCTTCATCTTCATCTTCAACAGCAGTGTCCATGAGAAACGCCCAATACAACATCAGGTTATTTATGCTTATGTCACGGTGGAGAACCCCACGTTTGAGGCTCTCAGCATGGGCTAGATTCCTTGTAAGACGTGGGTACAGGCAAGGAGAGAAAACACCTACCGCGGACAATATCGCAAATTCCAGACACAAATTCCTCCACTGACCCAAAATTTACGATCGACGTCGCAAAGGGTGACATGAGGATACGGCGATGGGTCCTTCCTGACCCGATTGCCATCTTGACATTTGCTGTAAGACGGCGCTTGTACGATAAACGGATACGAATCGTTGAGTCCGCTCTCCCCTGAAACTGGACATTCCAAGCCTTGATTTTGATCGGAACACCTCGAATTCCTCGAAGACGATCAAGTATCCCCGACTCGTGTTCTAACTGGCTATTGTCGACCCAAGAATCTTTTAAAGCAAATACCTCGCCAGTTCTTGGATCTCTGACACAGTAACAGGCGGTCCCGCGACCGACTAGACCCTGACTGGCCCATACCAGCTTCAGAATGTCATATTTCTCTCCATCCGGGCCCAAAATCCAACCAATTGGCTCAGTTGGGAGATCTGGTGGGAGGGGAATGTGTCTCGTATCACTGGGTATGAAATATCAGTATTAGGAGCGTGATACACCGAGATCAGGGGAACTCTCACTCAATACAAGTCGATGTATTATCGGGTTCCGCGGAGTGAGGGGGGTAAATTTGAATAGTTGGATCAAAACCGATGTAACTGCGATCAGCAAACGCGGCGGCAGCGATTGCGCGGACAAATCTGTGAGGATCTTTGTGAATATTGATGGGGCGAGAGATAATTGCACCACATCGATCGTAATAATGGAGGCGCATAAGGTCGCGAGCTATGGAAAATCCGAGAACGAAACGGCGCCACGGCTGTGAGCGCAACATAAGATAGGCCTTGGAGTGCATAGTGAGGGCGATGCGTGATGTTGACGTATATGCTTCCTTGGTCAGCTCCATGATCAGCTTGGGGTCTTCCCAAGAGATGTCGTCGAGAAGAGGTTCTTCTTTACTTTCGACGACGATGAGATCTGGTTTGCGGGGACCGAGAGGATGAAAGATGGGGGATGTGGAAAATGCGGCAGAGAAAGTGCGGAAGCCTTTGATGCTGGGGTATGAACAGGCCGAGCCCACCATATGACCGCTTAGCGCGTGTATGAGCGCATTGAGGAATCGCGCAAATTGTCTCTCCGGGGATATATTCTTCTTGGGGGGTATGTCTGTATCGGATAAATGACCAGGACAAACCGAGGTGTCCGAGTCCGAGATGCTCGAAGAAGATGGCGAATAGTCTGGATCATTGATACGGTCATCTGTATCGTCTGATGTATCTGTCTCTGAGTCACTGTACGGGGGTGAAATATTTGGGTCAGCTGCCCACGCGGCTTCTACGTCCTCGTCCAGCCTTATTTCATTGGAAGTGG
The DNA here is from genome assembly GCA_038090575.1 of Tylopilus cf. pernanus. NCBI lineage: Eukaryota > Fungi > Basidiomycota > Agaricomycetes > Boletales > Boletaceae > Tylopilus > Tylopilus cf. pernanus. Next base: position 22,552 of record JBBPMZ010000101.1, on the reverse strand, counting down.
CATCTTCCGTCGGATCTGGCTCGGAGGATCGAAGGTTTGGGGGGGGTTCTTCAGCCTCGTCATCTGGATACAGAAAATGATCAATATTCCACCGGCCCTTCACATACAACGGCACACTGGGAAGATGGGAATCGGAGGTGGTCTGAAGATTGCAAATAGTCGACCGTTTGATATGTAGTTTCGGAAATATGTTGAAGAGGGAGTGGTTTTCGCCTGAGGAGGCGCTGCTTTCGTCGATAATGCAGTTGTGGAGCTCCCGCTTGAGAAGTGTGTCGAGGTGGTCGACGCTGGCAGGCTTGTCGAGGGTGAGTGGCGAGCTCATTTTGACGAATGTAGCGCCTAAACTGCCCAGCCAAGAGCATTGTTGAGCATCCATTGAGCTATCGTCCCAAACGTTGACGTTTAGGTTTCCAATCCCCTCTACGATTGACTCCTCTATGCTCAAAATGGCAAGTCGCACGTATGTTAGCAAGTAAACCGGTTACACCAGTAGCTCTGCGTATCAAATGGGACTCGCGAGTCCCAATCTATAAAAATAACTTGAAATCCGTATGTAAAACACAGCGATATGATTCACAGATCGCAACGACAAACACGAGTAGATATTCTGTAGCTTGAATAAGTATCAGGTGTTTGTAAATGAAGCTAGTACGTTGCGCGACACGAAATACTATACACTAACTGGGCAATCTGTGGTCTCGCGGTGGTCTCGGGAAATACAAACTGATGGTAACGGAATACTCATCAAAAGTATTGTGAGGCGTGACCCTCCAATCAAAGATGAACTGGCGGACTTGCGCATTATGTGGTTGTTCGCCTTTACGCACACGGCGCAACAGCGTCTCCGCTGCGTTAGCCCGACGAGCTAGGCAGATACCTAGCACAGCATCACACAAAGGCGAGCGAGACGACACGACACGTGACTTACTGTCTGAAGTCGTCCCCAAGCACGCCAGACACCGTGCACTCTGGCCGCACCTTTGCAAGGCGAGAGCACAAGTAGATTCCGTTCGTCGACGGTAATTGTTTTCGGCATGCCTGAATGCCCGCACCAACGAGGTTGAGGATGCACTCCAAGGGTGAAATCAGGACCTTGGTAATGTAATACGTCCTGTCATTGCGCAAATGTCTGGACACCCTCAATGTTAGTTCTTCGCGTTCAATCTGGGCACTGTAGAGGGACGTACCGTTTCGCCAGAGACTCTTCTGGGATGATTGCTCTCTCCGCGAGTCGTATGTGCGATTCACCCGATGACGTATGGTACACGATCACCATACCAAGCTTCGTCGTCCTCAAAGAGTCGCCGTGCAGCTATCACGGCCCCAGGTGGCAGTGGCCCTTTGTCGCTAATGGGACAGAATGGAGGCATGCTCAGAATTCTGGTACAAGACCGCTCACCTATGTGTTCCCATCTTGACCTCCTTCGCAAACACGAAACCTTGCAATGAAATTCTGTTTCGCATGATTGTTGACCACATCTTGTAGCAGTAGCTCTTTACCTCGCTTAGATCTTGCGTGTGGAACAGGGTCCCTTCACGTATATCAGCAGCATTTTCGGAGGGAGAGTTTGATGGAGCCGGACTTTAAGCACGTCTCTGTCATTTTGGCCTGAGCTGGTACGCCGTCACGTCACAGCCTCGATTCCTTCAGCACTAAACGTAGGTTCCGTTTCTTCGGGGGTCTCATGCTTGAACCCGACGTAGTGCTCCTTGGTCATTAGCACGCATGGCAGGTACACTTGTTGCATGTGCGTCAGTCTCGCTCATCCGTTGTCCTCGAATCGTAGCACCTACCTTTTCAAACTTGAGCTTGTTTCGTCTTACCCTTGAGATAGATGAACACCGAATCCGTGTCCCCATATATAACCTGCGCACCTTATTTTTCCGTACTATCGACAATGATGACCGTTGCGCTCATGTACCCGTACGTGACGTTGGCGACGTACTTGAGTCCAAGCTGCTACTGGCATGCATCGAGTATCCGGCTGGGCGCCTATCACCCGAAGTGAACTCATCCCCGATCGGCACTAAAAATGGCGTAGCGTCCCCTTCATAGCCTGTTTCCCCATCACGCAGGTGTCCAACAATTTGGTCAGCATCCGACTCAAGAGTCCTTGGCGCGCGATCGGCTTGACTTACATGATCTAGTTCGGTGAAGCTTGAGCGTGAGTTGGGGTGTCCTGCGAAGACAAGGGTCCACCCACTCGCGATGTGTTCTTGTAATTTCTCCAACAGCCCCGGAGGGAGACCAAGGTTCGTCATGCTGTGCTTGTTTCGGCCCTGAAAGCTAGGGAATCGTGATCGAGTGGTGCAATGATTGAAAATCCAGCCCAAGCAGGTTCGTCGTAGAACGCGGAGAGGTTCTGTGATGAGAGGCATACATTCCGCAGCGTTTTGTACCTTGCATTACACGTGAGTGACTTGGCGTTACGGAGAAACGAGACATACATCAAGCTTGCTCGGCGAGTACAGAGCAAAGCTCTCCGGTTTGGTAATACAGAATAAGGATTCAACTTTGAACCACTGAGTAGAGATTAACTCCAAACACACGTACAAATTTCCTGTTAAAGAGGTATCAGAGAGCATCCGCTCCGATGAGTGATGGCTCACGCAGTTTTCGTTGCCGTCTCTGCTTCCTCCTAGATGTCGTCATAAGTGGTACGACCACGATGTCAATGTCGAGGATGTATAACGGTAGACTTTGTTATGTTCAAGGTGGGCGTTGGTCGTAAAACTACCATCGTTATTCAACCACTTACCTTTCACGTAGCAGACGGAAAACTACGTTCTCGAACGAATAACCTGTCAACAACTGCTCACTGCGCATAATTCTCCAAACATTATACGCGTGTCGATCAGTAACTTTGAAGGTAATTGTTGTTCTGATACCCCATTGGTCAGTGCCGCTCTGCACTAAGGAGGTTGGCGCGCAATTAGTTCGAGAGCATCAAGACCTGTGAATGTCAGCCAAAGGGATTTTTTCATAGAGGACTGATCCCTTACAGTAATGAAATTCTCAAGAACGTATCCCCGTGATGCGGTTTGCACCTCCCAACTAACGAGAGTGTCTGGGTCCACCTCGACGATAGTGTCGGTGATTCGACTGATCAGTTCAAGCTCATCAGAGAGCACTTCAATGGAAATGTCGCGCAATCGACGAGGAGCTAGTTGACGTTGAACCACCAGGATGCCTTGATCAAGTATTGTCGTCTGCCAGCGCGTAGAAGTTAGCTGAAATTTCGTCCTGGTCCGCATCTGGTTTGCGATCTCCTCGCGAAGATACTGTTCAACTGGTCAAAACAGCTTAAGACGAATCTTTGAGAAGACTCACCAAAGGCTCCCATCGAGAACAAAGGCCATATGCTGACCGTCACGCGTGTTCAACTCGGAATATTTTGGTGGTAAAGACTTATATCCGAGGCCATTTATTGGCATTCGTCCTCAAACGAGTGAATTAGATGTTCGTCTCAATACAAAAATAAAGCCTAAGTACCTGCGAAAATCTCCCTCACTGGTCTGCTCGGATTCAATGGATTCTCTTAAAGCCACTTTCTAACCGGTCAGAGGCTTAGAGGAGTGCTGGCATACTCCCATCCACTACGTGGTACAGAAAGTCGTGTGACTTTGGATGCTGAAAAGATGCGATTCTCCTCTGCTTGCCACTCTTCGAGGGTGCCTAATCTTGCACCGCCTTTGAGACTATATAAAAGACCAGCATACTTTTTGGGCCACCAGGAACGTCGGCTTTTTTGGGATAGAACGGATCGCGGTATCTTCGCGCTGGAAGTCCGATTTTCTCGGGAGTACTGAGTTCCGACGCAGAGGGTGGGGGAAATGCATACTTGAAAATCCGACCCTCTGATCGTGGCGGAAGGGACCGAGATTGAGGCCTAGTGCTGTAAGAGGCCCAGGGTAGCGAAGCCAACACCAACAGACCATCAATTTGTAGCATGTCTTCAACTGGCTCCGCTTCGAAGGTACTGGTAGTTTGTGAATGGAGAACCCTTTTGTATGGAACAAGGCGTGCGGTAGATAATCTGGTTCTTCATCGTGACGGGGGTTCAAGACCTTAGTATGAACCATGCTTGATCTTCGAGGTGAAAGAATATCAACGATCGTCTTAATTCAGATGAAGCTCACTAACGAATAATCACGACTGGTAGTAAACGCAATCCCACTGTCGTCCGACCAATTAGGGGTTACGATCCTACAGAACATGTCAAAATCACGGTCGACAGCAATGAGTGAGTCGCACGTCAGTCTCGCGAAGTCATCGTGAATTGATGTCTGATTGCGTCTTTGCATCCTAACAACATAATTAGGCCAGAGCGAGGGTACCATTTTTTAGATCTCACTTAGCAAACTTGCTGATTCATGGCTGTCGACAGACTCGGAGCAAGTGCACGATCGCTCCTTCCTGTAGCATAAGTAAGTAAGGATACCATGAACAAAGAATCAAAATACCCTGCTTGTACGAGTCGATTCCAAGCAATTAAAAAAGAACTTTCGACAACGGACGGCGACGGTTGATGGTTGTTTCTCTTGTGATCGATTCTGAGACTCAGGCTGACTCCACGAAATTGGTCAAACTCCGCTGACGCCCGATAAGGCAATCGAGTCGACAATGTACGCTATGTCGTTCATGCTCACACTGGCTTGCGCGTTCAGGCACACGATTGTCTTCTGACCATATGACCCATCATACGATATCGATATGCATATATACTAGATGGATAGTAGGATATATCTTATGCTTTGCGTGCGTTCCCTTACTGCTGAGCATACTAGTAGACTCAACACAATATTATTAATTCGATGCAATGCTACCAGAGCAAAACAGTTTTTCACAACTCGAGTGCTGTACCTCTCGTGCTCGTATATGGCCTCATAGTCACCATTCCTATATCCCTCTCCCCCATCATCTTCATCTTCTGCTTCTCCACCACTCTTGCCTTCCTCGCCTTCGTCATCCCTCTTCTCGTCATCATCGCCCACTTCTAACCCATTCATTCCATCTCTAGAATCTTCATTTTCATTTTTATTGACTGAACCAAGACCACCCTCACGGTAGATTAGTCCCAGTTTGAGCCGTGTAAAACGGCAGACTGAGCCCTGAGCACTCAAAAGCCCGTGATGAGGGTGCATCAGCTGTTTTTTATTGATATGAGTCGATTAATGAATCAGCACACCAACTTGTCTCGGGCCATCAGTACAAGGCTTACCTACGAAAGCTGTGGCATGGCAACTTGAAGTATCTTTAAGCATGCCAATGCTGACGTATCACTACCAATGGCTTGCACCTAACGAGTCTACATTTGCGTTTATCATCTGCCTTAACCAGTTTCAAACTGACCTCGTGCTTCCTAACGTGTTTGAAGGGCTCCTCTATCACATCAGTGGTACAGTAATTTGAGATCGCCACCTTGCGTCTGAATGAGCCTCCTGGAAACCACTTCGGTAGACTGAGATACTGTCAGCAGAGTGATACTACTCACGGAACAGAAACGCTTCAATGATGGATGTGGTCTCCGGTGTCAGACCTTCCAATACGAGTGCGTTTCCTCGCTCAAATAGCTCCACGGGATCAGGGGTAACATCATAGCCGCACATGATTGACACGATCTACGCTTTGAGAAGATCCTTCGCGATTTTTTCCAAGTTGACCACAATGATATCCTGGTTTAGGACTAGATCATGAAGATATCACCTGTAGCGACAACGTGAGGATCGAGCACTGCTGAACTACGAGAGGAAGGGGAACCTGGACGAATCATAGAGAGCTTTCTAGTCAGTATACGTTGTCCAGGGCTTTCTTGGATTGATACTGAGAAGGTTTCCAACGGGGGTGAGGGAAATGGGTCCTGAATGAAACAAAACCTTTTGACACTCTGGAGACAATTATGGCACCTGCTGCTATGAGCATCAGCGTAGAGCTTGATGATAAGAGGCGAAACATGCACGTGAGATGATTTCCGGAATAGCAGCTAACACTGATGGGAGCCGTGCGACCGAACATGAACATCTAAGATAGTGATAATTGACCAGGGCTTCGAGCATGACCGGAACCCTGCACGCCCGGCTCCAGTATAACGAGTCGTGCAAAGGATTTTCCGGCCTCCACCAGACGAAACCATATTCTGAGATGGTTTCATGCGTCTCAGCAGTCGACATGCTTATATGATATCTAAACCTGGCAGACGAGACGCTTGAGCGTGCACGAGCAGATTCAAAGAGATGCTGGTATAACTGGCGACCAGTGGCAGGGTGATGCCCAAGAGTCTTTGTATGATGCCTGTGTCAAGAGGGTATCAGATCATCCTCTGGCCGTAATGGAAACACATGCGTTCGGGGCATGGGCTTGCCAAGATTTGCCAATGGACGGTGAACTTGGTTTCCGACCTCCGTTTCAAGTTGCAACCTCTAGGGCGCTGTTGACGTACTCCGAGGACTTGATGGTGCCAGATTGACTTGGGAGCTCTGAGAGATTTCTAGGGCATCTTGATTCAAGACGGGCAGGAGTGGCGCGGGTGCTGCGCAGCTGAGCAAAGTTGGCGTCTCTTTGCTCCCTCTCCTCTTGCTTTCTCGCACGCACGCACCACTTGGTGAGTGCCGCGTGTTGCCAGCAGGAACCTTGTTCACTCAGTGCGATCATAGGGAGATGTAAAGGTGTCATAAAATATCAAATTGCGTGTAGGGAACAGGGACGCTCGAAGTTGAAATTCTACTAGTACATAGACTACATAGACGACTTACCGATGTTTAGCTCTGGTACAAGTGATTAACTAGCAATAAATAGCACGAGCTTCAATATGGGAGAAATCTAGGATACTGCTGGGAGAGAGAGGAGGGGAGTGAACACGATGCGGGTACAACGCATGGACGATGCGACATATTGTCGCGTCGTCGCACGTCCAGGTGACATAAAGGGTAGGTAGGCATAGGAAGGGGTCTTCCCCACTGAACTCCACACATGGAAAGATGTGGGACCCGAATTGTCCCACGAGCGGGGGCTCCTACATGGGATGAGCACTCGGACGTCATCATGAGGTAAGCACCCGCTCTCCAGCCTCCATCCCTGATCTAACCGCCGCACACAGAAGCGGTCGCCAGGAGGAAATGGATTTCCAAGCGGGCGGAAGTCCGACCAGAGTAGCGAGATCTTCTCGATATTGCCGACGAAGACATGTTGCAGCCAGGAACAGCCCTCGCCGAGATAGACAGGAAACGCATTACGGAAATACTAGAGGAAGGCGACTTGAAGCAGTTTGTTGGGTCTGTTGCTAAAGTGACGCATGGACAAGTGGGTGTGATCGAGAGGGAGCGTCAGCTGCAGATTCGCGAGGCAAATCTCAAGGAGCAAGCGAGAATACTGCGATACTTATCGAGACTGAAACCTCACTGCCGATGTCAAATGCTAGACATGACGGTGTTCACGAATGAACGTGTCGGTCCTGCGTGGAGGCATAACTGGAGGTTTGGCGACGAGGCAGGCAAGTAAGTCGTGTCTTGTTGTTCTTGCAGGATGGGCGTGAGGTCTGACGGTGAATCTACTAGTGGCCTGCCTCAGGATATCTGGCGCTACTACGTGACGCGCAAAAGTGAGTGCTGAGCGACGTGCTGCTCAGTGAACCGGATGCTGACACGTCGGTTTTCCACGGGCGTTCCATTTAAAGTGCCGCAGTTTAGGCAGCCTGGGCTGACCCCTTCACCACCGGAGAAGCCTAAGCCGCGGCCAGAGCCATTCGAGAATCTGCGGGACAGCGAGGCATCGGAGGCGACGAGGGCTACGCTGGAGATGCTTGTAGATTGGGTGCGAAGTGAGAGGAGGAAGGAGAAATAAGTGGACCAGGTAGCGGTTGAACGCGTAGGTCCATTCGCCGAAGACCGAAACTTTTTTTTCAGTTCTTGTATATACTCAAGGTAACACAGGAAATGCATCGTATTCTCAAACCTGGTGGTCGTGTCAGCCTCCATGATGTATCATACGGGATTTTCACACACCTACGCTTGCATGCATAGTGGTAGCCAAAAAGCCATTCCCGGATTCCTTGCGGTCTAATATGGTGGCGTATATCAGGTGCATTCCCGGTTCCATCCTTCTCGAAGACTACAAAGCATTAGGAAGCGGGCTTCAGAGGTGCGTCATGTCGAGCGCTTCGATCTTACCGGTGATTAACAGTATTTATTCGCAGAGATCTTGTTCACCGAAAGTCCTGCTGACCTTAACGTCTACGGTACCGTCGGATGCTGTGGAACGGGAGATTTGTTTAGCTTAGATGATATTGGAAATTTGAACGAGTGGGCCAGTGGCAGTGAGTGCGCACAGTTGGTGAATCGTTTATATTGACCAACATGGTACATCACAAAAGAGTCCTACGAACCATGAAGACCGCAAACAGTCTGAGGGCATGTCAAACCGAGAAGAGAAGGCGAGTGAAAGGAGCGCACGCCACCGCTGACAGAGCAGCATTCTACACGATCGATCAATGGCCCAGGTGAGAGGGATATGGGGAATTCGAAGAATGCTGGCGACCACATACCTGAACGACTCGGAAAGCCTGCCTTGCGAACAAACAGGCAGTCGCAGCGCTGTGAAAAAATTTTCGATTGCCGAGGAGCATCGGAGCGACGAACAAAGACGAATGACGAAAGCTAATGCGCTCCACAGCGAACGATCGGACCGGGGCGTTCCGAGTCAGCACCAATCATAAGCCACCCCGGCAAAATGCGGGGCGCTAGTAGGTATGTACTATGTGGTCAAATCCAATTAGTGATAGGGACACAATCGAAGGTGAAAAATGGGTGAAATTTCGAGGACTCACAGCCACTAATTCGGTTTCATCAAATAGGCGATAAGTGCGTATACGCGTCTTTATTCACTAATTACCTCTCTACATAGAGGAATAACTTTAATCATGGATCTACCGTTACGTACAAGAGAACGCGTCCTATCCTGGATTCCTGGAAATGGGCCTGATCATTCGCGATAAAAAGCATGAGAAGCAGGCCACATTCATTCGTAAGGTGACTAATGTATTTTATCACAGTGACGCGACAAACAGACAGAACCTGTTTGGTCAGATTCAGGGCATAATTTATCGATCACTCCAGGGCCCAGCCCAGCAAGAAGGTACTCGATCCTCCAGTTCAGCCTCGTGGGCCAAGAGATCAACTTGGATTCTCGAATTGCCAGTCTGGCTTCTCTGTCCGATCCGTCGTCTCGAAGAGATGATTGAAAAATCCAACTGAGTAGGTAAAATTCTCTGCTAACATTGGGTGTACGCTGATACCACATCAAAAAGAAAACAGAATTAGGGAGTACCAAGGTCACGGCGCAAAAGAATCTGACATTCCTCCATGAAGGGGACAGGATTCCCACTGGGGGAGCACTTCAACCCCAAAGACGTCGCATTCGGCTTCATGCCACGTGTGGATACTTCATTGAACGTGTAAATGCTACTGTATACTTTTCTTGCATAGTCTTCTGATGCTTCGTTTAGGTTATGGACATATTTTCACACCTGGTACTCCCTCTCAGACTCAAAGATCAACGATATGTGCAAGCAATGCAAAACTCCACGACGCAGCAGAAATCCATGCCAACCATCTTGCATGATCTTGCATATGCCGCAGCGCATGTAAGTTTTTCATTTCATTGCAGATAAAGTATAGTATTAATTTCTCTATCTTAGGCTTGCCCGAGTATTCGTTCCCAACTTTCCAAGTCGGCGAATGCCAATTAAACGTTCAAATCACCAACTTTTATTACAGATTCTGCAAATTTATTGCCAACGATATCCCCCACTACCACTCAATTGGCACTGAAACCTGTGCCAACAACATACACTACCACCAATTGATTATGTTAGCGACGACCATGCGGACCTAGCCGTCGGTTATCCATTACACACCTCCATTACATAGTACTTGGTGAATGGTGCGCTCCGCCGGTAGCAACACGTTTCCTATTGGTCGTGACGACGACAGAAAAATGATAAGCGGTGGAGTAACGAAGTGGTAAGCATTTCTATTTGCGCGAGGGGTTCCCACTTCTCGGCGTGATGATCTTTCACACAGTAGTACTACTCCCACAGGGGAGCTAACAGCGTTCGACGCATATGCTGTGCCACGACTGCCCAGGACCCGATGAGACTATTGCCTACTATTCAGATGCTCTCGAAGGACACCTTGTCCATCGCCAGCACTTTCAATGTCCTGAGGCTCACCGTTTACGCGATACTATGGATAAGCGTGTCTTTCGCGATGTTGATAGATAGTTGAACAATGCAGAGCAAATCTGCAGATCGGAAGGGTGGAGGAAAGGGTCAGGTGCCGCCCAAGTAACGTTGTAAGTGAGAACAAAAGAGGCGTCGAGGAGGTGGTCATTAAAAGAAATGATCTCCCCAAGGTTACTCGTTGTCGGCGATGAAAGCACCTTGCCACCAGAGAGAAGGGAGTAACGGTCAAGTCGGCCCTGAAGGTATCTGAAATTTGAGATTAGTAACAATGGGTCGTGCTGAGCCATCGTCCGTAGGGAACTCTGAGGGCAAGGTTCGGGTCTTGTTCCCTGGTCAGAGATGTGCTACCAGAACGTGCGGTCAAGCGAGATGCTCTTGAGGTATTCGAGATCTCGTGCGAGCGCGAAGCTGAAACCCCCGTTACGGAAAAGGAAGTAGTTTGGTACTACGGGATAGAACGGAATCTTCAACGTCCTTTCGTGTCAAGACGTTGATCCACAACCACTCACTACTGACGTTTGTCCGTATTTGAGAAACAATCAAATTGAATTTGTATTGGTCTTCGGGTAGAACGGTATTGAGTGAATCGACGTGCTGGAATACCCATTCCCGTGGAATCTGTCCCAAAGCCTTCTTCCTTTTCGCTGTTACGATTACACGATAGGGTCACGTGATTATTGAGACACAGTCACCCCCCGAGTCTAAATATAATGCTTATACACCCCAAAAAGGACGAACTCACCTTGACACACAGAAGGCTCGAGAAGAAAAATCTGGCTGATATTAAAAACGGAGACGAAATCATGTTCGACCCAACCGTAACCGCACGAAATTCACTGGATGAATGTTATAATCCGATGATAATACAATAGATTGTCCAATTACCTCTACACCGAGAGCATCCCCTCCAACTTGGAAACAGTACAGTGCAAACGACTGAGAACAAAGTGTAAAAGAAGAACTGTGGTGATAGCAAACGACGATGAGAGTGACGACGCGGACGACTTGTGAAAAACAACCTGATTTGAAAGAGTTTGCAACGATCAGCTGAAATGAAAGAAGTCAAATGTCAGATTTGCCTCGAGAGGAATGTGGAAGCGCACCTTTACTTGCCAGTACGTGCACGTTTGGGCTTCCTTTTACCACGACTACGTTGGGTTAACAGTACCGCAGGAAAGACGATTTCATGCGCATATACCCACTGGTATTCACCTTCGTACAAACATCTGCAAGTTCGAGTGAGCTGCAACAGGCCCACCCAGTAATGGCGTCCCGGGCACCCCTCGTCCAACCAACCGGGTAGCACAGTCCAACCCATCCTGGCTATCCAGAGTAAGAAGACAAGTTCTGGGGAATGGACGCACACTTTATCTAAGGCCTCCTTTCGCGAGTTGACTTGCTTATTTCAATTGGATAAGTTGCATAGTCTTGAAGACCTTGTCCGGATCGCAGGGAGGAGAGTCATAGTGGTGGTAGAAGACAAAGATGAAGTCGCGGCTCGGAGAGAGAAGAGCAAAGATTTATCTAATCTCCGAAATTTTAACTCAGCGTTCTCAGGCTTCGCCACATTAATCCGACTTCAATGTGCTCGTCCAAGCCTTACAAATGTAAATATCAACTCATTTGTCGTTTTTGTTGGCTAACTCTTGTTATTTAGATATCGGTTTACTCTTGTTACATACAGATACAGCAACATAATACCCCGAGGAGTCAATGGACTCGGACTCGTAGATCGTGCTACTCAGTCCGAGTCGACACCATTACCTCTCAAATCGAAGATGGGATAATGGGTGGAGAGAGTCCCGAGGCCCATAGAGACAAAAATAACGAAGAGGTGGAATGGCAGTGAGAATGAGGAGGGCAATGTAGTAGGTAAACACCCTCTTCCCACTCACTCTCGGTCAAATCTTATGCGAATACTCAGTCACCGAGCTTCACCTTTCTCTCAACGCCGAAAACGGAATTATGAACGTTGGGGGTACGCCAATCATCCCAGCGTTGATACGGGCGCTGAGCTCTACGTGTGGGTGGCGGACGGTGGACCACTGTTGTAAGCATTTTCTTCAATCAATTCGGTCCAGGACTCGTTTTTGTGTCCTGTGAAACTCAATCCTTTCGTTGACTAGTGTAGACAAATGCTGGATGGGTTTGCGCAACGCTCTAGTAGGTCTTTTCTGCGCCTCCCTCGGTTCACTCGATGACCGTCGCACTTAATCTCCAACCTCTGCGTTCCCCCTCTCATCCACACCCTTACTCCAACAGTCACTCCCGTACGCGCTACGATATGCTACTCTTCCCTCAGAACACGTGTGTACAGAGAACCTGACCCCGTTCCTCAAGCTTCTGCCATGCAAGTCACACGCAGGATTAGCGAAACCGCTCAACCCACAATGATTGTTCGATGCGACTGTAGTATTGACGTCTCATGTCCCGTGGCGAATTCAGGCACAGTACACTTCCTTGCGGCGGACTTTGACGGGTACGAATGATCACCCGAACCAATTTCCAGGAACGGCACTGTCTGCACTTGCAATCTAGACCCATGTAAATCTTAGTCTTTGTTGATGAAGAGCAGGTACTGACATAGCCAATTTTGAGACGACACCCTCGACATTGCCATGTCTTGGCCTCAAGAACACAGCTTTCAATACTGTACGCACTCACATCCGTCTATGTGAACACCATTCTTACCACTATCGATAGCGCTTTCGCTTTCTGCCCCGCAGACGCCACTTTCGGTCAAGCGCGCTCTATGGGTCATCTCAAAATAACGGAATTCTTTCCGTCTTGCTCTCGAACAATGATCACGTCCCCATCACCGTCGGTTACCTCGAAACCCTCTTGTATCGAATATCATCTACCACCCACCGCTCCTCTTGCCAACGGCAGCATGGCCCATCAATGCTGCAAGCGACGCTGACAATCCCGGTAGAGAGCACACACTGCCTTTCTATCGATCTGAGCAAGATGCTTCTCAAGTATACTGAACACCCTCCAGACGCGATGAGGGGGTGGGACCCTCCACTGGCTGTGCTGTTTCCCCTCCCAGTTTTGGAAGGACATTCGGGGATTCAGACGACTATGAATGCATTGTGGAGTGGACGCGGATAGACCGTCTTACAGAGGATGTACACTCCGACACTCCTCGTTGACTTGCCCATGCCAGACTTTTCGATGCCGTACAATGTGATCATCCTTAGCCTCACGTTGTTGACGTTGATCTTTGGGAGCATATTTAACCTCTTGACGCGTAAGTGGGTCATTGTGCAAGCCGAGAAATGAAGCCTAGGTAGCAGGCTTGGATGGGGTACGTGTTCATTCGGAGTATGTTATGGGAGCTAATAATTAACTTGGCTGCGTAGGTGTATACAAAAATGAGTCGGTACATCAGCAAGTGTGGCGAAGGACACGGCTAGGCCACACTCCTCTGGCCAGAAGTGAAGAGGGTCGGGGGGAAATGGATACAGAGTCATTCTAACACACGGTGGGACCCGTGATGTACTGCTGTATCCTGTGATGAAATCTACAGGATCGCTCGTGGTATGAATCTCAGGCTTTGCTCCACAACAATTGACAAGTCCCTACGTGATAGTCTGATGTCCTGCGTGACCACGTGTTCTCGCTCATATCGTCTTGACTTGAAGATGGTTTTCAGGTCGTCGGTTGGACTGTTCTCTTTCGTCACCCGGGGACGTATCATTGTGCACGAGTGCGCGCACATCGGAAGAGGTTCTCACACCCTTGCCCTTCTCGAGTTCATCGTACACCCTATTGTTAGTAAGACCAACTATCGCTGGAGCTCCGTGCGGCCGTCGCTCACCTTTACCTTTTCGAGTGCAGTGACTTGCATCCTTGACGGCCTTGATAAGATCGGGGTTTGCCTAAAGTCGATAGGGAGGATGACGCAGAGATGCTTTGATACTCTACAATATATGGTTGCATATTCACATACAGACTCTTACATGGGTGCATCTAAGTGTGTCGCTAGCAGATAATGTATTATCCGACACCATATCTTGCCGTATATTCCCGGACGACAGTCATTGCAATCTTCATGCACGTAAGTACTGCATGTATATTGCCTGATACTCCTCGGGGTGGTCCACTCACTACAATATACACGACATAATACCCGTCCGTCACGAAGTCGTGGGATTATCATAATTCTGCAAAACTTCTGATAGGCTAGGGCAATGTGGGAACCTCACCGCCACGGACCCCTGCTCTCCATCGCAAAGAGGAATAGCTCGCCTTCTTGAACAAGCACATACCTGTCCGGCAGAGCCAGAGTCGACGGGAGACAGAGAGCCATGGACAAAGAATACAGCTGGTTATTCACACCACGTACGCTGAACCGCAACGGCCAGCGAAGACATGATGTGGGCGATGTGATGTACACCAACTATAACTAGCAGTTTTGCTGTGCCACCTCCATCGGAGCGCCTTACCAAAGAGCGTGACTTTATTGAAGTCACATCCCATCTTTCTTCCAATGAATAGCCATGGAGTAATGTAGAAAGTGGCTTTTCTGGCAGGGTAAAGTAGAATGTACTATCGTACCACGTGGTGTGGTTCTCACTTGTCCCTGAAGCCCCCTTCTAAGAATCTCATTATGCATCGTTTGTCATTTGTCGTTTATCGGTACATGCGTTGAATTAGAAGGTCGATTATGTAATTAACTTTATACAAAAAATTCACACTCAGCAGGGTATGAACTCATCTTAACGCGTGTACCTATGACCACGTGACATTGTTGATTGATCGTACGACTCACGATTAGCGTTTCAACTTATCAACTCATCACGTCTGCCATTACCTGCTTCCTACCCCCGACGACGTACGCCACTTACAAATGGCTCGTTTCGCCCATGTCCTTTTCTGATAATTTACTGGGGTGTTCGCTCGTTCTGGCTCTCATCACCCCTCCCTGAGACGAAAGAAATCAAGCACAATACCCCGATCCTTGTCAATGGTGCGTCCTCTCTGTTTTCACTATACCGTGTTCATACTTCCTCACAGCTCCCCTGTGAGTCTGAATGGCTTTATGAAAGCAGTAAGCACCTCGACAATGAATTGGCGCTGCTCGGGTTGTTTGACCTGGGTGAGGATACAGTCGCCGAAGACGCACTACTCAGTATATTTGCTACCAGGGTCGACATCTTTGACCACCGAATTTAAAGGTGGATACATATACATTTGAAATCATGACAGACAGACCTAACTCACGCAGGACGACCTTCAGGACACGTTGACGCCAGAAGGGGCCTTCTATACGTGGAGCACTATCACAACCAATGACTAAGCAAAGCTGGAGGTGTCCCTCCCCGTCGTAACCCATCTTACATTCTATATCCAAACTGTGTACATCAAAAGAAGGCATCGAAGCACTGGTCCAAGAATGAGCAATGCGCGACCTCGACGCGAATTAATGCACTGATAGTCGGTCTACTCATGAATGCCGAGTTTGCTATTGCGAAGATGTTCAGGTTCGCCATTAACGTCGATTGCGCAGACGAGATCAGTCAGCGCAAAATGTTTCGGCTCGTGCACGACATGGCTAGCTAGGAGACGATGTGGTGCGCTCGCAGCATTGACACCAGATTTGTTTAGCTTGTGTTGAGGGCTTGCTTGGTTTGATATAACATGAATATATTGTCATTCGTTCGTGATACCAAGCCTAACATTGAGCTATATGTTATACTAGTCTCGAGAGCCCAATTCAAGTAATTGCTACAGTATAGGGAATTGGGTGGCTACATAAATTTATATTTTAACAGAAATCTAACCTACTCGATGTGACCGGCAAGACTTCCGGTACAATAAAGAATACCTCTGCTCTTTTAAGTGCCTTGTGCTGCTCGCACAAGGGGCTAGACGGATTCGTGGTGCATCCCTGTGTACGGCGACCGGAGAGGAAGATCCATCGTTTTGGTGAGCATGAGAGGTTGATCATGACGGGAAGACACATGGTCTACGGAAGTCTTTCAATGACGAAAGCGTTGTATGGCAGTTGAAGCTGTCTTCTTACCAATGATCAGGGCTATTTTGCCTGTGACACTGGACCTACTATGTGTTTACTTAGGTAACGATCTCAACATCAGACTCAACATAGAGTGATCTCGATCACTATAGACAATTTAATAACTCGTACAGATAGACATATGTACTGTGTATACCACATCAATGTTTGATACATTCAAGGGCTACATGGCTGCAAGGGCGCAGAGGCTGTAAGCTAGCTGGTGTGAGCATAGTTCCGGATGTGATTACTCACGAAGGGGAAGGTTTCTGCTTCTTATGTTATTCCGAATGCGGCCAATATTCATATCAGCAGTTTCCAGCAATTTTTCAGCCCTCTCTGCGCGACGTCGGTACAGTTTAATGAGCGCGGTGTGTTCCTCAAGCGCGCAGTCGACCAAGTGCTTTTGTGCTTGTCGTACTTTCCTCTTTTCCCGGGCCGCCGCTAAGACAAGCATTGCTTCCTCACATTCGGTTTCGGTGTCAGCACTACCGTCAACATCTGAGTCGCCAGTGAAGGATAGCAAAGTGTCCTTCCGGTATTGGATGAGCAGTGTATTTACTAATACGTCGTAGATTCTCTCACCTCCTTGGACCCATCATCATCAAGTAAACTCACTTGCACATGTGAATTCTGACGCCCCCGTCCATCGGGGCCAATGGTCGTGCCGGCACTCGACATAAAATGACGCGCAGATCGTGAAATCCCTGAGCGACGAGGGAAACACAGTCGAGATTCGTGTGATGAGGAAGATGATGCAGAGGAACCAGCAAGGTTAGGATTTTGTTTTCTAGGTCTAGTTACCGACGCCATGGTAAAAACCTCGAAGGGAATTTCCCAGGCACCTTGACAAGGTTGAAACGTTGACCTTCGAGTCCATGCCTTCGTGTCCAAACTGCGGAAAATACTACAAAAGTGCTTCCGGCGTCACTCGCCACCTTGGTCAACCGCGGACGTCCTGCCTGGATACAATTCACGACCTCGTCCAAATCACGACACCATCCGACAACAATGGTTATTTGAATGCTCACGAAATGGGTGAGGGTGGTTCTGATCGCGCAGAAGTCGACAATAATTTGGGCATGGACGTGGACTCGAATTCTGTTCATGAAGCAGAGGACGTGGAGCGACGTGGAGAAGAAGTGGCTGACGAATTCTTTGGGGCAGCGACTGGATACGGCAGAGGGAAGACTTTCATGGATATTTTCGACAGCGACCGATTTGCCGATGAAAGGAAGTCGAATCTTTTCTATCCTTTCTCTGGGAAGGAGGACTGGCAAATTGGACGTTACTTACTTGCCTCGGGCCTCAGTATGGATTCCATTGACAAATTTCTGTCTCTTGACTGGGTATGGTATTGGTTCGCTATAGTGATCCGTTCGAACTGAACTTTCTGCAGATCAAGACATTACCGTTGTCTTTTCGAACAGCCAAGGAGCTTCGTGGTCGCGCGGAGCTCCTCCCCCAAGGTCCTCAATGGAAATGTCAGCAGATTACAACGACGCACGCAACAAAAACTCCCGTCTGGTTATACTGGCGTGATCCTGTCGAACTCCTCGAATCACTTTTCGGAAACCCCATTTTTCGTGATAAAATTGATCTGGTTCCCAGAAAAGTATACCAAACGGCGGCCCGTCTCGTACGAATATACACAGAATGGATGACGTGTGATGCTGCCTGGGGGATGCAGGTACGTTGGAAGCTTCCTACCGACCTTCGTTCCTCTAAACGTCTACCTAGTCATGCGTTCCTGACGGCGCAACAGTCCTTGGTGTTGTCTTGTCCTCAGACAAGACAAATATTTCAGCTTTGACAGGTGATCGTGTCGCCCATCCTCTCCTGATCAGTCTCGCCAATATCCACACTTCCATCCGACTTAAGTATTCTTCGAATGCTTTTTTACTTGCGGCGCTTTTACCCGTCCCAAAATTCATACACGTCAAGCGAAGGATGCGCGGTGTACTGGAAGAACGTCTTATCCATCAATGCCTGGATGTTGTCCTCGCCCCGCTCAAAGCCGCCGCTGCGTTGGGTGTCATGATGTCGGATCCTCTCGGTGTTCGTCGGTATTGCTTCACACCACTTGCAAGCTATATAGTGGATACGCCGGAAGCGCGCATGCTTGCAATTGTTCGCGACAAGACGTCACCATTTACGATGGCCAAGTATACGCAGTTCGGAGATAATTTCCGACACCCCCCCCGTACGGCCGAACGAACGCTGCGCCAGCTTGCGAGTATCGCCGCCAATCCAAGCGATATCGAGGAGTATTTCAAACAATGTGGAGAATATCGCCTCAGCGGGGTTGATCAACCATTCTGGAGGGACTACCCTCTCGCACAACCTGCTATTTTTCTAGGCCCTGAATCCCTCCATCATTTTCATAAAGAATTCGGAGATCATGATATCAAGTGGTGTATTTACGTTGTCGGTGCAGAAGAAATTGATTTCTGATTCTCTGTTCTCCAGCCGATCACAGGTTACCGCCACTTCCGTGAGGGCATATCGCGCGCCAAGCAAGTCACTGGGAAGGAACATCGACACATGGAACGTTACGTGGTCGGTATCATTTCTGGTGCCGCTCCGCGTCGCGTAGTCATTGCTGTTCGGGCACTCATGGACTTCCGCTACATGGCTTTGTGCCCAGTGATTAGCGAGAATGGCTGTACTCGAATGGAGGACGCACTAGCAGAATTTCATGCTCACAAAGATGCTATCGTCGCTGCAGGCGCACGTAGAGGAAAGAAGAAGCCAATCGACAACTGGTTCATTCCGAAGCTTGAGCTGATGCAGAGTGTGGTACCGAGCATCCGTGCCAACGGTCCGATATTCCAGTGGTCTGCAGATCTCACTGAGCACGTGCACATCACTGAAATCAAGAGGCCGTCGCGAAACACGAACAACAATGACTACAACCCACAAATATGCCGAGCCCTTGATCGCACCGAAAAATGTAGGCGCTTTCAAATCGCTACTACACTACGGATCACGGAAGCGAACCAAGTCTGCGATAACAGCGAAGACCTCAGAGAGGATATACAAGGATCGGACCACGGCGACGATGACAATGGCAACGGCAACGGCGATGAAGGCAAAATCCCTCTCACCGATCGTCCGCGACGGCCTTCCAGTAATCTGTTTCTCAAAGCAGAACGATTATCAGCAAATGTTAGCCCTCGCACACCACGTCCCCTTCGTGTCTTCACCTTTGGTTCTGTCGCTTTCAGTGTTGGCTACAATCCCTCGATTACGCGTACTCTGATCGATGACGTTGCTGAACAATTCCGTATCCCCGACCTCCGACCAGCCCTTGCTGACTACTTTGAGCGTGAAAGGCAAGGCACTCAAGCAATCCATCCTATTGGAGGGCCTCGCCGTGCAGCTGCTGACGTTCCCCTTCCCTTCACACATGTTCAAGTGTGGTTTAAGGTCCGGTTACAGCGGGCATCGTTCCATAATTCCGGCTCTCTGCCAGCTGCCACCACAAACGGTCAACGCGACACCCCCCGATAAGGATTGGGCGTACGGTCGACGGGACGCGGTCTTAGTCTGCATCGATGGGAATCACCAGTGGCCTCAAAGTGGGCTCGAAGGTGTGGTCAGGTTTGCGTATCTGTGTTGGCACTGATTTTCCTGTTCTTAGGCCACAAAGTTGCTGAGCTCCAGCTCGTGCTGCGACCAGTTCCGTGTGGAAATCTTTGGAATGATCGTTTTCTAGCCTATGTTCAGCGGTTTGACTTTGTCCCACAGCCGAACGGTAGTTGTATCGATAGAGAAACCCAAATGCCTGTCATCAGACGTGCAGTACGGTCTAATGGTCGGCCATTGGGGGAAGTTGTTCCTCTGAGCCAGATTAGAGAGCTCGTTAGCCTTATTCCCTGTTTTGGGGCCAAGGCATCATCTAACTTCACAAAATCAAACAGCGCACATCATTCCCCCACATTTTTCCTCAATAAATATTTTACGAAAGATCAATATTACGCGTTTTCATGTTTTCTATAGTTATCACTTGGACTTTGCTTCGATCTTATACGAATACTGTCTATCATGAACTTTTGTGGCCTTCACAGCCAATGCGTCGCCATTGAAACGCCGTCACATTTTGCATGTCAACTGCTCTCCAAGTCATGGACAGTAAAGTCACGTGATACTCATGGAAGACACTGGTCAACTAAGCGAGACGGTGCGTGCGAGACTTCTACTTTGATATAATATCCGCGTATTGGATGTGTTCAGATAGAATTTTCAACCTCGATATGTACCGATTGCGGTAAAGATGCGATGCGACGCTTTTTTCGACTTCGAGTCGCTGGTATCAGCCGTCCGGTCTCGCGTTAATTTCACCCCGTGACACCCAAACGTTTGTGCGCATCTGTTCAAACCTCGTTTCTGCCAACAGCCAACATACCTACATCGAAGTCGCTGGAGTACCAACCGCTTGAAGACTTCTGCATCCTCATCCCCACGCTACATCTCTTCTCCCGCGTTGTATCCGATTTGTGTAAGGCGCGGAGGAGCAAGGGATTCACAGAGAATCGATCGAGTCTCCCTGTGCCTTTGACGAAATCGTGAGCTTGGGCCATCGGGAACACATCAGCCTAATCCCGGACATCTGGAGCGTTCAAGGGTTGGGGCTGCACGAGGAGAAGTAAGGAAATCATCACGTGGGTAAGCACCGCCGATGTGTCTGCATATCCATCCGTGCATGGCTCACACATAGTTGACCACAGAACAAAGAAGCCAAGGCGAAAGAGGGACTCAGGCTCCGAGCCCGTCAACTGGAGGTGCAATGACGAGAGTAGCGGGAGTGTGTAGCCGCCCCTTGGGGGTGGTGCCGAGGGGTTTTTACACGGGAGGCAGCATCTCCAGCTGTGCACCTGTCCTGAGATACGGGGGCTCCTGATGCGCTGGCTACACAGTATCTCCCACACCCGCTGCAGCATCACGCGCACCCAATTACCGGACAGGCTGTACGAAATTCGGGAACCAGAAAACGAAACGGGCAGAAGTGCTACATGCTCTCTGCAATGGAGTCCTTGCCGTTGCACCTTCGGAGCAAAAAGCCTTCCGTTTGTAACGCCAGAAAGGCAAGCCATGGCTTTCATACCTTTCTCGTCAGGCTTGATCTAACAATTCGCAGCAGTACAACACGTCGTCGTCAAGGAAATCATGTGTCTCACTCCTGCTTGAAGGTGGCATGGAATCTACGGCACTCCAGGGTGGCAGGAACCCACAGGTGCGACCCGTCAATACATATATTAAGCTTTTGCTGCATTATTTTCAGCCGATTTTGATTCTGACCGCTAATTCGAACAACACTCTGGTGTACTAGTAGAAAGTCATCACGCTTGAATGGTGCTATGTAGGCCAGGACGAGGGTTCAAGTTATGTCCCTCTTTCATCGAGTAAGCTCCTTTGCACGGATCAGTATCGTTACTAACGCGTACTAGTAATCTGTCTCTTTCTACTTCCGCATGTAGCTAACTACTTCAATGATGGTACTTGTGACGTCAACATTGGATATAGGTTCGAGCATGACCACCTCATACTGTGTGGTGTCGTCATCACCATACCCCGAGATCTTACCCCCAGTCTCTGACGTGTCCTCCAGCTGGTCCTTAAATCTCACCTCGCATGCCCTTAACGAGCCTATTCCGCTTATCTCTACTGATGAATGCTTGGGCACGGATGAGTTAAACATGAATGGTGATAATACCGAGGAATTCTTCCTCATCAGTGTCCCCTTCTGCTCTGACGACTAGGGCTATTGGGATTTCATCAAGCCCCTGCTATTCCTTCGTCTTTACCTCTATGTCACCGTGACCTCATCAGGAAATTGAAGAGATTCTGTTCAACCCTTATATAGAATTGACATGATCAACAACTTCATTTTTTTGTATCATCTTGATATACCATTGGATCATGTTAGTTACTTCATGGGGAAGTTGGTATCCAGTGTAATTTGACTCAACCTGTTATTACTTGTCTTATCTTATTAAATTGTATGCTCTGATCAAGTAAATATCATCTTTCAAACTTTGCTAGTGCATGTGGTCACATCTTGACATTATGCTATATATGACTCAAATCTTCAATGAAGTGACATATTTGATCCAACTACATATTTATAATACCATATGATCATTTCTATCATATGATCACTACTAGTAGCAGATCATAACAGTTACTGCTTGGGAAGATTGAGATGCAAGACAATTTGTTCTAGTACTGCTACTACTTATCTTCAATGGATACTTTACAAACTAGATCTATACAATCATAAAAAGAAGCATGA
>JBBPMZ010000100.1:0-26225 GCA_038090575.1 Tylopilus cf. pernanus | reverse complement strand
ATCCAGACCCAAACTCAAACTCAGACTCAGACTCTAATCCAAATTCAGACCCTAACCTAGGCCCAGGCCCAGACCCAGACTTAGATCCCAATCCAAATTCAGATCCAGATCTAAATCCAGGTCCAAACCTAGATCTAGACCCAGACTCAGACCTAGACCCTAATCCTAATCCTAATCCTTTCAATTCATTTGCTTTCTGGAGGAAGACCATATAGAGAGTCTATTGAGCCTTACCCTCTGGGGTTAATGAATCTGCAATGTCCCCACTGTCATGCTCTTCATTTTAAGTGTAAAAAGCTATCAAGGTCAAGTCAGTCTGCCAGCAGTAGAACAGTGGCCACATACTCTCTAAGATTTGTTTGATGATCCACAAGATTGCCAAAACTTTAAAAAGAATATTCATCAATAATAGTGCTTTAGCATTCACATCTGTGGGTGTTGATATAGATCATGCTGCTGTTCAAGGATCTGGGCCTATCTCATTTCATTCATGGTGCACTACATCATCTCATGGGAGCACTTATACCACCAGATGATCATCAGCCTTCATATTCTCAACTCCATATTTATGATCTACAAGAAGCTACCAATAGATGTACACCAATCCAAATTTGGATGGTGCTATACTCTGGATCTACATACCATGCTTAGAGAGCATCATCCATATTAGTGTTTCAAAGTCCGGTTTGGTCCAGTTTTTTTGCCTATTTTGGCAACAACCGGACCTGGACCAGTCTTGATTTTATCTCAATTTTCTGCAACTGGACCGAGACTGCAGAGGACCGGTTGCAACCAGTTGCATCCAAAACCAGTCACCAAACTGACTGCAATGCTGTACTACCACTCTGACTGTAACCTATATACACAAATGGCCTGCAATCATCCCAACTGAGCTCATCATCCAACCAAGAAAGCCATCGCCACAGCAGGAAATTCAAAGAATATCCCTCGAAGTGCACAGGGATGGCCACCAAAGTCAAAATCTGCAAAAAAAGGAAAAGGAAATAAACAGCAGCACATGACATTGGAGGAGGACTCACTATCCTGCTCATCCAATGGTGTGGATGATCGACTTGGAGGTGACAATGAACGTTGGGGCCAGCAGAAGAGAGCAACAAGGGGAAAGGAAACATGATGAGTGTCAAAGTGTGCATGAAAGGATTCGGTGGACTTGCTAGAGGTAGACGATGAGTCTACAGACATACCTGAAGATATTGAGAATTGTCGTCCAGAGCTGGGAGTGTTGCTGCCACTGAATTGGACAACGATGAGCTTGAAGAGGTATGTCCATTCGTGTATTTGAGTGTATCTGTGATTAATATCAGTATGCAGGCAATCAGTGATGGACTGGAAGAGCACCACCGGGCTGGTATACCAGCTATGGTTGTCCTGAAGAAAAAACAAGCTAAAGACATACTTACCATCTTCTCAGAGCGATGTAGTGTTAAATTTTGCCACAAGGATGGTTGTGTTGAAACTGCAAAAGGATGCTGGTGTAGGGAATGTTGGTAAGCTGAATGTCAACAATAAGTGAACAACAGTAATGATAACTCACCCAATGCTGTACTAGTAATGATGAAAATTTCATTTGAACACATGGCAAACGAAAGGTGTTCCATGTGGGTTCGAACTCCTTGTGTCACCAACACATCCGGAGCCATTTCAACATCTATAAAACTTGTTGTGAGGAGAAAGGAATCAAAATGCACCATCACACCATTCCACCTGGCCTAATGAAGCTGAGTGGGAAAACACTGACAAGAGATGAAAGGGTGCAGATGAAGCTGGATGGGATGTTGGTTCAAAAGGATAGAAAGGCACGTGAGTTCTCAAAGGAAGAGGTCTTGAAGGTGGTTTCTGAATTTGTGGTGTGCAATGACCAGGTAAGGGATTCGGTGTTAATGTTGACTTGGGGATTGGCACTCAAAACTAACTATGATATTTGCAGAGTCTAGCATTACCAGGTAAGGCATTGTTTAGGAATTGTCTTATAGCCATGTGTCCAGCCACAATCTGCTCTGACTTACTAACCAGCCACGATGTGTCCAACTACATCCATAACTCATTCACCAAGCTACTTCACAGCCTCAAGGCATTCATTCAGATATGTTTCAACTCCTTTTTTTCATCTTGTTTTTCATGCTTTCCAGTCCAAATGTTCCAGCTGTGTGTCCACAACCACAGACCTTTGGTCTGTGAGTCAAACTAAGGCGTCATTCATGGGCATCACTGCTCACTGGATCAAGTCAAATCCTCAAACACATGCCTGGACCCTTTGCAAGGAGGTCATTGCATTTTGAGCAATATCGGGCCCTCACAATGGAGAGAATTTGGGGTGCTACTTCATGGGTTTGTGTGAGTGCGTTGAAATCATCTCAACTGAATGCTCATTCACTTCTAACTGTTCCATTCTTAAGCTCTTTTGCATCACTGCAGATAATACAAGTAACAACGATACTGCCACCCAAAATATTGAATCCTTACTCAACCACCGCTCCATTTACACATTTGCCACTGACCAACACCATCTACCTTGTCTCACACACGTCATCAATATCTCACCATTGTCGCCGTTATGTCAGCTATCACCAAGATCTCAGCAGCTGAAACAACAAGTGCCATTTGAGAATACGATCTGACACTTCCAAGCAACTGTGTTCTTGGAAGTTCACTCGATGCTGCAGCCACCATTCACACCCTTGCTGTCAAGATTCAGGCCTCTGATCAACGTATTGTGTACTTCGAACATCTTCAAGGTGAGTGTGGTGTCGAGAAGCCACGTTCCATTCCACTTCACAGTATGATTCGGTGGGGGATGGCAGAGGGTATGCTTGTGCATTCTTATCAGCTACGCCAGGTGAGTGTTACTTACAATCAAATTCCGTGCACCTCTAATCAAATTTCAGTCTATCAACCTGTTTATTTCCTCAGCAGATGAACTTTTTGGACCAGTCATATCCATCTGGTGCTCTGGCCAGCCCACAAAACACATACTGTGGACTGTGTTTACACTGAAACTGTCCGATTGGCAGCGCATCAACAACATGCATGACATTGTGGCTGACGCCAACGCCATACAACACCTCTTTTCTCATGACCACCTTGCAACTCTCTGGCGTGCGATCCCAGCATCTGAAGAACTCCAAACCTCTTGGGAGAGAAAGATGTCTTCTCCCAAGTTTCAATGGTACCATGATGCAATTAGCAACAGTCTTCAGAAGATTGGCAAGTATTACAACAAATTTGATGAAAAACCCATCTATATACTTGCACTCAGTAAGTTTTATATTCAAGTTGTGTACAGTTTTGCTGATATACTCTAGTTCTACATCCCTATTATAAACTCACATACATTAAAATGGCTTAGGAAGGTCCTGAGGAGCAACACAAAGAACGTGAGGCTGGTAACAAGAATGCCAAGGACTGGCATGATGAGGCTGTCAAAGTCCTCAAGTGTACGATGGAGGAGTACTGGGATGATGCACAGCCAGCTGGAATTCCTCAACCACCACCTTTGTCTCGATCCCCCCAGACACTGGAATCCAAGTTTGATCACCACCGCCACATGCTCATCAATCAAAACAACCACATTGACCAAAATGGATGGAAGATAGAACTTCACCAATATCTCAGCAACTTACCAGCAGACATTACCAAGGATACTGACATTGTTCAGTGGTGGTCCACCCACGAGAGCGTGTACCCAACACTTGCACAATTCCTGCCACATCAGTCCCTTGTGAACACCTCTTCTCTGCTGGTGCTGAAATTGCGATCGACTACTGCTCTCGTCTTGGCACTGATCAATTTGAAAAGCTACAGCTTATGAAATACACCTGGCACAATTCCATCACAGACAAGGCTGATTTGAATTCAGCATGTATCGATGATGTTCACTTGACAGAGTTCATGGAATTGCTTGCGCGAGACAAGGAGTTGATGGAGGATGGTGAGGATGAGTTGGTAGCACTTTAATGTACATCTCATGTATCTATTGTGGGTCAACCAGTTGTACATGCAACCGGTTGCAACCGGTTCTGACCCAGTTTTTGATCTGATTGAAATATACTTTGACTGGACCGATACATTGCAAGGATTTGTCAAAACTACAACCAAGGGTCTGGTTGCAACTCCTTACAGTTCAGTTCAGTTGCCAGTCTTTTTCCGGTCTGCAACCAGACTTTGTAACACTAATCCATATGCATCACTTTATAAGCAGGCCTATGATATTATAAGTGTAAGTGTCATTAGTCTAATATCAATCAGATATATCTTGACTGATTAAATCAAAATGTAGGCCAAGCCACCAGAAGAACAGACTGATATTTGCATGTGAATCCACATGCAGCCAGAAACAGATGCAAGATGATATAACTTGTCTACTATTGATGAAATAGCTGCTATTGTTCCTGGAGAACCTTCACACCATGTTGGTATCAATTATGATATTATCTTGTGTTTACAAGGTGGTGGTCTGCATTGTATCAGCAATCTTCACCCTTCCTATCTTTTAACTCACTATGTTTTACTTTTTCCACATGGTGAGACTGGGTGGCATTCAAACATCCCCTTGAATCTTGAAGATAATCAGTATCCTCACTTCAAAAATGTCACACAACTTCTTTGGTGTGCCTATTAACTACATGTAGGGCCACCAAACAAAGAGTCACCATTCAAGGGTGGAAGACTCTTTCAGCAATTGGTCTGTGATGCTTGGGCCTCTATTGATCAGTGCAATCTTACTTGGGTTGCCAATAATCAAACAAAGCTCAGAGTAGATCTTTATAAAGGATTACAAGATCACTTGCATTATGATAGTGCTACCAATCAAGATATGGGTCAAGTTGGTCAAGTTATTCTACTATCTACTCACAAGGGAGGAATGAGATACATGCAACAACTACTTCAAGATTCACTAGCCATTTGTCATGAATAGAGAAAGCCTGATCTCTTTCTTACCATAACTGCCAATGGAAGCTGGCCAGAAATTACTCAAAATCTTTTCCCTGGTATGTGTTTTCTAGTATTACTTCACTAGATTATATTTAGATTATTTCTTATTCAGGTCAGACAGCTGTAGATAGCTCTGATATTGTCATACATGTTTTTCATGCCAAACAACAAGCATTACTTAAGAAGATTCAAAAAGGCTACTTTGGTCATGTGGCTGGTTTTGTCCATACTATTAAGTATCAAAAGTGTGGACTCCCTCACATGCACCTTTTGATCTTTTGGAAGACCAAGACAAAATCAGGACTGTAGAGCAAATTGATGCTCTCATATCTGTACAGATCCCTGATCCCAATATTCATCCCCAACTTCACTCATTGTCTCCAGATGTATGCTTCATGGTCCTTGTTCTCCACAAAGGTATAGAGAATAATGTCCGCACAAAGCGCTTTCCCAAGGACTTCACTGATCTGACCATCATCAAGGAGGGTGGTGGCTATCCAGACTATGCTCACCCTAATAATTGGAGAACCATTGAAAAGCAAGGAAATATCTTTACCAATCAACATGTGGTACCCTATCCAAGACAGCTTCTGGTAGAGTTCAACTGTCATATTAACACAGAAGTCTGTGGCTCTATCAAAGCTGTCAAGTACATTCACAAATACATCTATAAAGGTCCAAATTGTGCTACAATTCAAGCTGGAAATGGAAATAATGATGAGATCACTGCCTATCTTGATTCAAGATATATTTCCTCTCCACAGCCCTATCACAATATCTTTGAATTTCCTATGCACAAGGAATGGCCAGCTGTCTATTGTTTGCCAGTTCATCTCCCTGATCATCAGATGGTGGTTTTTCAGCCTAATATGGCTCAGCTACAGAACTTGGTAGCAAATGTCAAGGACACTCCATTGCTTGGATAGTTCAAAGCCAATCAAAGTCAACTTCTTACAGAAGCTGGTGCACATAATCATCTATATCAAGACTTTCCTAAATACTTTGTTTGGAACAAACAGAATAAATGGGCAGTCCATTAGCAATACTCAGCTATTGGGCATATATACTCTGTCCCAGCTACATCTGGTGAACTCTTTTATTTACTTCTTCTTCTTACTGTGGTAAAAGGTAGATTTGTTATCATGTAACTTTATATTATAACTTATTTCTTATCTTTATATAGGTGCTACTTCTTATGAGAGTCTTAGAACTGTCAACAATCACCTACATCCTACCTTTAAAGATGCCTGTGATGCACTTGGACTTCTACAAGATGATAGAGAATGATTGTTGTATCTCAAGAGGCTGCTCATTTTAGATCTGGTCACCATCTATGATGTCTCTTCATCATTATTCTCATTCACTGCTCTCCCAAGGATCCTGGAGCTCTTTGAAAACAATGTAAAGGCCATCTCTGTGATGATTTACATTATCATCTTACTCATGTCCTTCAGATTCCTAATCTATCTCAAGATCAGATTCATGACTATGATTTATATAAAGGATCTTAGAAGACATGGAAAGACATTGGAGAACTTCCCAACAATGCCTAGACCACAGCAAAATTGGGGCCACCAGGAGGGAAATCAACTTATCAATGAGCAATTAGCATATAACAGAGAGGATCAACAAGACTTTGTGAATAGCTACCCACTCTTAATGCTGAATGGACAGAGAATTGCAAGTGTCTGAATGAAATAGGAGAATCCTCTAGGCCAGAATATAGTGCTATTCTTGAGCTCTAGTCTGTGAAGAGGGAACCCAGATGGGCTGAATGTATTCAAGACCTCTGGCTGGATATAGTTGTAGTCTTGTTCTGTCACAGAGTCTGCACTGAGATATACATCCTTGGCCTGAGGGGTAATAGAGTTCAATATGGTAGCATTGATATCATGCATTTGCTCATTTCTAGGATTGAGGATGGTATGCTCTAGAAAATATCCATCAGACAATGGTATGTTTTGATGACAATTTGAGAGTAAATTGCATCAATAAAACTAGTCATAGTTTCTCTACAATGCATGTGGCCAGGCAGCTCTATAGAGTTTGATCTGGATTTGCCTATTTCAAGAAGTCTTTGTGCTCACTCATCATATTCTACATACCAGTGGCCAAGATGCATATTTTAATAAAGATAGTGAACATTCATGATTGGCCAAAGATCAGAATGAGTAAGAGTTGCAGGAACAATATGTTCTCTTGAGCCATGCTGGATCACAAGTAATGTTTGTCTGAAGTCTCCACTGAATAGAATAGTAATTCCACCAAATGGATGATGAGGTTGATTGAGTAAATCACATAGAGAACAATCTACAGTCTCCACATGATGATGTTGAGATCCTGCCTCATCCCAGATGATCAATGAGGTTCTTTGAAGTAGCTGATGGATAGATAAGATCATCTTTTTTTATATTGCAGATACTCTCTGCATGACAGGGAATAGGGATTTTAAAGCATGAATGAGCAGTATGACCACCAGGAAGCAGAAGTTATGCAAGACCAGTTGAAGCAATACAGAGAACAATTTTTTTTTCCTGTTGCACAAAGACCAGCAGCAATCAGTTTGGCCAGATAGGTTTTTCCACAACCACCACCACTATGAAGAAAGAAAGGAGTGCCATGTGAATTGAGCATACTGTCTATCACAGCTTGATAGAGAGCATTCCCTAAGAATGTGGGTACTACAACTACTAATATAGTTTGGAATGAAGTATTTAGACAGCTACAACTATAATTTTACATGTGTCTCTATTTATATCTTCAAATCTGTCTTGACTTAGTCTGAGTTAATGACACTTCAATAAAATAACAAGTTGAAACTTTATAATATTAATCTATATATCAAAGTAAGCTCTAATATTCACTTTAAATTATATCAGTGAACATACTTAAAATACTGAATGCAAGCAAGGCACAGAAGGTGTCAAAGCAAGTATTCACTAATTCAAAGGGCACATTATATTAATTAATTAATTAACACTAATTACAGATATTCAACATAAAAATTAGGATTTAACATGTCCCCACCCTATTGAACCTTCAGTTCAACAGCTAGCTACCAGCTGGTCTCATTTGAAGAGAATGTAACATCCAAATTAGTGTTTTGAAGTCCAGTTGTGGACTGGTAGCACAACTGGCAACTGGACTGGACCACGACTGATCACAACTGGACTGATGTCAGTTGCACACAACCAGTCTTTACCAGTCCAGTTACAGTTGCCTGGTTTTGGGGGAAGTCAGGCAACTGGTAAAAGACTAGTTGCAACCAGTTGCAACTGGTGCATAGCCACCCCCTATCTATACTACCATTTAAGGGAATATTTTTCAGAATTTATTGGCCCATATATCACTCAAAATCAATATTTCAATGTCAAAAACTGACATGCAACCCGGAAATGCTCATTTCTCACCCAAAATTTATTTTTACATTACACATTATAGAGATTAGATGTAGCCATGAGTATGTAGAACACTTCATTTCTTATATAGTCTTGGTCTGGTTGCATGGTCAGGAAGTCAAAAAACTGGACCAGACTGGACTTTTAAACACTAATCCAAATCACCATCACTCTCATTGTCCACTAGCTTGTCAAAAAGTGCTTGAAGTTTTGAGTTGTGAGTGGTAACATGGTGATTGCAATTCATAGGTTGGCACATGTTTGTGGGGTTTAGATACATTGAATTAAACTATTCCTCATACTTTCAAAAAATATTAGAGATACAATATAGTAGTATAACATCAAAACTTATGATAGCCTTGGCATGTTGCAATGCTTCAAGATACAGATCTTCCCTCCAATTTGTGTGTTGTATATAGCCAAGTTTTTATCATGGGTCAAGTACTATCAAGTGTACAGTTAACTAGTCATGTGTCTTACTTCCTTCAAATCCAATACTCATTGAAGCATTACAATGGTTGATAACCAGCACACTTTCATCTCAATAAATAGTTGCTTTGGGGGTGAATCCATATTGGCCTGAACCTTTTTTGAAGAGTTCTTTACACTGCACTGAAGAACAAGTCTGTAAAAACATCAGTACCATGAAAACATAGTAGATGTGGCCTACCTGTATAGCAATAGCATGAATTAGTCCAATTTCATCTCATTGGTTACCTTGTTGTGCTGGTTCCAAGTCATCCATCATGGCAGGGTCATAGTTGTGGTAGTACTGTATGCACCAAAGAATGTCTGGGTCACCAGGTTGATGATATGGGCCATGCAAACTCTTCAAGTATTGTGTCATTGTTGTGCACATTATTGCACATCACCTAGCCAACCTAGTAATAATAGTGAGACAATGAATAGCAACTGCCAGTGTGTCTCACAACCTTGTGTAAGATGTTAACACATTAGATAAAAAGTGCTTGACTAAGACAAACACTATTATTTGAGCTGTGTGAACCCCAGCAGTTTGAAGAGACCAGATCTGAGGAGATGTCTCCTCCACCCAAGCAGCAGTGATGGCAAAGTAGCTGTTTGTGTTTGAAGCCTGCCAAGCATCACATGTTAAGCTGATGTGGCCTTTGACAATCAGGCTTTAACATTGCAGCACATAATATTTCAGCCTGAGTTTGTGTTTTGAACAATTCAGTGCTTACATTGAGATACTCTTTTAGCACCATAAGGTGTGTGAGAAAGAGATCAACAATAGCTTGGCAAGTCATTTTGGTATCAGGCAGATTGACACTATTCAATACATAAGAAGTGATCATTTTTGAATGCTGGATGTTGGAGTGCTTCAAGTGGCTATGTAATTAGATAGTTAGTTACAAAATGCAATCATGTTATAATGGAGAGCATACCTAGTCTATCTCAACAATCCATTTTATAGCAGCTATGCAGAAGTTGAGTTCTGTGTAACAGATTACCTGCTCTTGAAGTACAAGATGCCCATCAAGAGATTGTTACATACTAAGAGCTGATGTTACAGTCTCTGCTTGCTTACAGGCTAAGTCACACCATTGTTTGGTATCCTCTGGAAGCATCAACTCAAACTTGTTTTCAGCTGCCCACTGGCATTTATAATATTTGGCTGGGTGGTTGGCTTGTTGATAGTAGTGTAGCATAGTGGCCTCATTGATAATGGTCATGGCCCTCTTGTGTAGTCAACTTTAAGTTCATAGTGAGATACATGGTTTGAAGAATGATATAAAAATGTACATATATGCATGCATGACAATCTTGATACTTCTTGTTGTTCTTGCTAATGTATGGGATAGAAAAGAAAGCATTGATATCTTAAGTACAATCTGCATGCAGTTTCCTCATTGGTGGATCTAGTTCAGTCACCTCAATATCCTTGAGTAAACTATTAGGCCCAGTCACATCTAGGTTGGAGGGCTGAGTGGGTAGCCTATGGATAGGGAACTCAAGGTACTGTTGGCATTAAAGCACACCCTTTTCCTAGCACTATGAAAAATAGAAATTAAAAGAAAACTAACCTTTAAACCTCTTTTTGATTTGAACTGGTGAATCTGAGTCTATTGAAGTAAAACAAGAGTCAAGTCTCATACACTACACAGTGTTTGAAGGTCTGGTCCTAGGACCACTTAAAGACCAAGGACTGGACTGGACTGGACCAATTTCTTTTTGGTTTTAGGATCAGTCCTGGTCTTTGATTTTTGAAAAAATAATGGTCCTGGTCTGTAAACTTTTGAAAAAATAAAAGACTGGTCAAAAACTGGTCTGGACTAGTCTTTTTAGAGGACCAATTAGAGCCCCTATACTTGGCTACATCCCAGATTTCTTCCAGAAATTCCCAGAATTCTTTAGAATTTCTAGGACCACTTTATCATTTATCCCCCCTAATATTAAATTCCACTCAGATTCACTTATATCTACTGATCCTATGAACCAAATCTCACTAAAATGGTCTTATATGGATTCTATTGATCAATACTTTCATGTATCTGAAATCACCTAAGCATAATTCCCACAGTGTCATATGTTATGATATGTGCTCCATATACTCTTAAACTGTTAGGGGTGTTATTCGAGGGGCAGTAACTCTGAGACTTGGAGTTACTTGGGGTTGGACAGGCATCGGCTTCAATGTATGTGTTGCACCCTTGCTGTAAGTCTTGCCTTGGTATTTGCAGGGATTGGAGTACGGAGTTAGACTTGACACTTAGTAGTGAAGTTGAGTAAGGGTAGAGAGTAAGGATAGACCGTCGAGGTCTCGGAGGTCAGAGGTGATCAGGAGTAATTGAGAGAATAAAACTAATATTCAGACTAAGGAATACAGAGGGTGGAGTATGGGAATTTATATATGAGAGTCGAAGTTTGGATTAGTAAACAGAGCAGTGTGGATTTGTAAGTACTGAGTAAGATGGGAAATCGGGAGAGACATAACTGGAGTGAAGTCGGGACAGGAACATAGCTGGAGCTGTGCTTGTAAGCAAGACACAGGTATTGTACAAGAATGAAGACTAATACTAAAAAGGAATAACACCGGAGTAACCAGAGTTGTAAGTCTGAGATGGTGCAGAGTAGAATCTAAGAGGAATGAAGTGAAGATGTGTGGAGATGATCGGAGATGGAAGTCCGGGATATGACACAAACTGACATCCCATCTAGAATCAATAATATCTTTTGATTGTTTGAACCAAATCACATGATTTATCACTCAGATTTAATATAGGGATGTGTACTACAATGAGGCTGAAATGACCTAAGCAAGATTCTCATATCCTTATCTAGTAATTTATTGATCTCTAATTGGATACCCCTTTCAAAATGACATATGATATTAAATTACTTAACTTTTGATCATGTGAACCAATTTGGCTAAAAATTAGGTCATTGAACAGTTATGAGTCAGCACTTTCATCTGGCATCAGTCTGGACTGGTTTGGACCACACAGGACCAAGAAAGACTGGTCCTACATGGTCTTGGTCCTTGGTCCTGGAAAAATGATTCAAATGAGGACTAGTCTCAGTCTCAGTTCTTTCCAAATAGGTAAAAGACCAGACTGGACCAGACCTTTAAACTCTACTCATACATTCCCCTTTCTATATGCTTGTCCCTCCCTCCCTCTCCTAGAGGCCAAGTGCATATAATCCATTATAATGGCAGTATGGGTAGAAAATGCCCATGGTCCTTACAACCAACATGTCCTCTCCCTCCCAGTAGTCTACATGTAGCTCTGTTATGTCTGATATAGGGTTTATTCCCTCAATAGGCATAATGGAAAGACTAAGACTGGATTGGTCCTGAATAATTTCTGAATAAAAAAAAACCAAACTGGTCAGCCCAAAAGTGGTTCTAAAATATTTTAGGACTAGTCTAAACCAGTCCAGACCAATTCTTTTTGTTATATGCACCCAAGATCAAATCACACTTAGCTACAGTGAGATAAAATGTAGATTACATTTGTAGCTACCTCTCACTCCAATTTTTAGTCAGATCAATCAAGAGATCACCAAGATATAAGCATTTTAAAATCATATATTATTATGATCATGATGTCATAAATATCTAATCTATGTGGACATGTGTACACTACACTACAGCTGTAAATATGGGAATCAGACTTAGTCATAGCAATGACAAATATAGTATGGACCCAGGGTTAGGTGCTGACACTTAGATTCAGCTGATCAGCTCAGAGATGATCAAGATATGGCCATTTCTGGGTCATATGTCATATATTCAATGTATTGAATGATTAGAGTATGTAAAATTTTAAAATAAATTCCTAAAATTCCAGACAAATTACATAAAACAGGGTATGACCCCCATATAGGGATTATGATTGGTTGCATAAAAAAGACCAGTTGCAACTGGTTTTTTTGCAGTTTTTTATTTTTTCAAAAATAAAAAGACCCAGGACCAATAAAAGACTAGACTAGACCAGACCGGACCATTTTAGGACTGCTAAAATGGTCCAGTCTGATCTAATCTGTGGTCCTGGATCTAACACTAATCTTGGGGTCATTCTAGACTCTAAAGGAGCCTACATGGATGGATTTCTATCCAAAGGTATTGGTCCAGGTACTAGCTAATCCTCCAGTCATGTAGAAGAGGACAAATATGATTTTCTGGTTGTTATTGACATACACAGAAGCACTGACTAAGAGATAGGTTGCCATAGAGTTGAACCATAGTAAGGTCTTGTCATAAGATTCATCATAGGTGGTGGGTTTGTCCAGACAAATTTGATGGATTTGGCTAGGTATCATAGGAAGTGACATGGTGGGTCTCTAATTGGAAGTCCAACAATATTGTGTATTCTAATGGGGTGGAGAATAAATTTCTAAGGTTATGGTAATAGGAATGTGGGTTCTCTAGGAGCATTTATGAAGATAAAAAGCATGGGTTGGATCTACTTCTTCAGGTTCTGACTCTTCTGAGTCACACTGTGGAATGGAAGTTCCAAGTCAGAGAGTAGTGTACTAGTCAGCAAAGTGGTCAACAAGGTTTAGAGTGATTGTAACAGCCTTGTTCTTTACTTTGTATAACAATACTAGATGTGCCCACCCACTCCCTGTCACAATTTCAACTTTTACACCTATATCTAATGGTCACTCCATTCTTTTCCCTTATGTTTTCTAACTCGATCTTTACTCTCTTTAATCATGTGAGCTACATGTGTTCACCTCATACCAAGACTCTGCTTGGAACTCAATCCTATTGGCTGCCATATTATGCTTCTATCTTTCATTTCTGATATCAAGGCTGTACTTATCTATAACTCATTCTGATTCCTTATCTATGATAATACCTCATGACTGCCTCATGTCATACAGCCCTTCCTTATCCTCCAATCATTGATTTTCTCCTTATTATCATATGATTCGCTTTATGGAATCATGTACAAATAGATACAAACACTTATGTAGTATATAAATCCCAATGATAAGTCTCCAGAGACTTCAGTAAAGTTCTCTTGGAGTTTTCACCTCTCTTAATTCTCAAGTCACAACCTACATCTCTTCCACTTCATCAAATCTCTTGCTTTAGACTTGTTTCACTAGAACTTTACTACCTCTGCCTACTATCATCAATAATAAGCCAATCATCCCATCAGCCTTTGCCTCTAGTAGTCAAACACAAGCATAGAAAGAGAAGACACTTTAACTAGTAGATCTATTCTTAGTAGTCCTAGAAATTCTAAAGAATTCTGAAAAATTCTGGAAGAAATCTAGGATGTATCCATGTATAGGGGCTCTAATTGGTCCTCCAAAAAGACTAGTCTTTTATTTTTTCAAATGTTTAAAGACTAGGACTATTATTTTTTCAAAAATCAAAGACTAGGACTGGTCCTAGGAGCAAAAATTGATCCAGTCCAGTCCAGTCCTTGGTCATTAGGTGGTCCTAGGACTGGACCTTCAAACACTGCATGTACCTCCCCCTATACCATAGAAAGTTAGAAAGAGAATCACTCATTGAATCTAGAGACAGCTAATAACACTGGGAATGGAGTTGACAAGATCAAGACTGAGACCCAGAGATGTCTTGAAGAAACCCTTGCACTATGCACCTTACTAGTACCATATGCAACAAGCACTTTATACAATCCTCTTTGCCCTCTATACCATCATCCTTATTTCCCTTTACATAATCTATTCCACCCAGGCTCATTCAAAGCCACTCTATTTTTTAGTTGGAGTTTGCTGTATCAAGAAGGAACACACAAATGCTCACATCAATAAAGATACAGCACATGACAGGAGATACACAGACCCTCAGAAGAGTTGATCCCTTAACAACAAGAGCAACTCCAACAAAAGGTATCAAAACAAGATAGTGATGAAGAAAGACTACACAGTTACCAACTACTCTCTCCCCAACTTCTCTGAAAGCATGCCTTCCACTGAAGCACAACAAACAAGTAGTTGATAAAATATGTTTTAAAATATTTAAAATATTTTTGCTGATACCTGGGTGGATTGGCCAACTAAATTACAAGCAATTCTTGATGAATTCCTATACAAAGTCAAAATGTTACCTTTGCAAACAAACTAGATGTGGGAAAAGCCACAGTCATACAATCAGCTCTTATCACTGCACAAAAACTATAATCTAGCTCATGTAGAGGTTAAATGCTTCCAGCATGCTAAGTGCAGGAAAAGAAATGAGCTCCAAAATTGAGATCTTCACAAATCCCAGAGTCTTTGAAGGAGAAAGTTTGAAATTCAAAGAATAGTGGGCAAAGATGTAAGGATGGTTGTATTTAAATAGAGCTGTAATCATACTACAATCCACTGAAGAAGTACAAGCAGTCCTCTCACAAATGAAAGACCCTAGAGCCAGCCCTTTCACACAAACACACTTAAAGAAAGGAGCATCATATGATTGGACACAATTGGAAAGTAATATACCTGGACTCTTCCAAGTCACAAACCAAAGAGATCAGTGGACATGATCAGAAATCAAGAAGCTTAAACAAGGAATAATAAAAATAGATGACTTCTTAATCAAATGGGAAGCTCTCTACCAGTTAGCAGACCTTAGCAACTCCCACACTGTCAGACTCCTTGAAGCAAACATCTCATGAGAAATAATCTACCAAATCTTCTGAGATGGAAAATGATGTGAAGAGCCAATGGCCTATCTCTACCATATCCACACAGTAGGAAATGCCATGGATGTTCTCAATTATGTCAGACCAAAAGATCCTTGGCAGGCCAAGTTCCAAAAGAAGGATCCAGTGCAATAGACATAAGTTACATATAAGTCAAAATAGATAGTTCTCAGAAAAGGAGATTAAAGCCATCATAAGAAAAGGCAATAGAAAAGGAAAGTGCTACAACTGTAACAGCACTGGGCACAGAAGCAGTGACTGTTCTAAACCCAAGAACCAATGTGACAAATGTAAATGGTACAACAGACACAAGAAAGAATGTTCAAAAAATAGGAACATTCACTCTACTACACAGAAAAACCTAAAAATATGGTTCAACCTGATCCATTTGCACACATCTGCAGAATGTCTGCAGAACAAGTACAAGCCTTCTATTACAATAAGTATGAGTCAGAAAAGAAGCAGGGAAAATCCAAGGCAACATGAGCCATCTAGGCACTCATGATCACTTAGAAACTTCTATTTTAGACAATTATGTCAACTCTTTTGAATCTAATCTATTTGAGTCAGGTGCATCCACCAGGGTGCAAAACACCTTGGAAAGGTACAGCAGGAACTCTGATACTGTGCTTAATTCACCCATAAACACAAAAACAAATTTAGCCCCAGAATCATGCTTCTTGAGATCCACTCAGATCAACAAAGAAATAATTATGCTGATACTCATGTCACCACAAGAAACTATCAGATACATAGTAAAAGCCAATACACTCTTGGACTCAGGAGCCAATCTAGTATTCATACATGAGGAATTCATAAAGAAACACAAGTTACCAAAAAAGAGACTGGCATGACTGAAGGTCTATAACATGGATGGAATACAAAATCAAGTGGGTGAAATATCACATGCCACAGATCTTATAATAGATTACAAGGGAGACCATGAGAAAATAGAAGCTGAAATAACAAATCTTGGAAAGAATGACCTTATCCTTGGATTCACATGGTTGAAATTTCACAACCCTGATATCAACTGGGACACTGGTGAAATCACACTTTCATGCTGCCTATGTGAATGTCACAACAATAATTATGACAACTTCTATGAAAACCTCATTTCAGAAGAATGGCATGTAGCACAATGCTATATCAAACATTGACAATTATGCAAAGTGAAAATGGAAAAAGCACTAGAAAAGGAAAAGAGAAGTCCCACATCTGTGGAACTTGTTTCAAAAGAATACCATGCCTATCTTCATGTGTTTTCTAAAGAAGAAAGCAAAAGGATCCCTTTATACCCTGGGATCATGCTATAGATCTAAAAGAATTGTTCAAACCAAAGAAGAGTAAATTGATCCCCTTATCTCCCACAGAACAAGAAGTTACCACCCTTGTAGAAGATCAATTATGCAAAGGCTATATATGCCCTTCTAAATCAGAACAGACTTCTCCTGTGTTCTTTATACTAAAGAAAGATGGGAAGAAACAGATGGTTCAGGATTACCAATATCTAAACTCTTACACAGTAAAAAATAACTACCCACCACTGCTCATTTCACAACTTATGGACAAACTCAAGGGAGCTAAAATTTGCTTTTGAACTTATCAAAAATATATGCAAAGCCTTATCCATCACCTCTAAATTATTTTCAGCTCATCATCCACAAACCAACAGACAAACAGAGCATATGGATCAGGGAGTTCATGTCATATACTGTTTCTCCCAACTCCTGACTTACTCTAATATCTCCACACAACTTCTATATTCTCTGTACAACTCCATGATCTCCGCTTACTCCAATGTTACTCTGATGTTTTCTTCATTTGTACTAGTTCTGATTTGTAAGTATACCTGTGTTCACTTAGGAGCACAGCTTTGGCATTTGTACATATCTGATTCCCTCTGGTTACTCATTCTTTATCTTACTTAGTCTTACTCAGCTCTTACATAGAGCAGAACCATCACAAAGAGACCAAAGAGGAAGGAGATACATCATCTAGGTGTGATGGAAGCAGATCCTGACAAAAGAGAAATGACTAAAATACTATGGATACAATTGGATCAGTGGAATTAGTAAGCCAGTAATAGATAAGGCCTAAATGGGGCTTAAATAGTAAAGGCATGAGTCTGAAGGAAGAACTATGAGATGAAGGTAACTGAGCAACATAGGCAATACAAGAAGAAACAGGAGAAAATTGTAACATTACTCCTGTACTAGAGTTGATGAACCATCAAAAGACTATTGGTAAAGACCCCTGCATTCCCCAAAGGGACTTCCAGTGATGTTAGAATATCCAAAATCATCAATAGGGTCATCATAATAGAAAGGGGAGGGGAAACAGCTAGGGTCACATCGTCTGGCATGACAGGTTTGGCCACAAGGAGGGAGAATAGGGTGTATGGATTGCCTAGAGGAGCGAGTACCAGTGGAGGAGGATGAAAAGGAGGAGAATGGTCTAACAGATGGGGGAGGAGATTGGTAGCACCAAAGATTGATGGGATATGGAGTAATTCTGTTCATGAGGGATGTGTGAGGAGGTTGTCTAGGGCAATGATGTTGGGTATGGCCAGGGGCAGATATAAGACAGAAGGGACATTGGTATAGGTCATAGTTAACCTATTGGTGTTCAAGACAATGACAGGAGAAGCGGGCTTGATCATATAAGGGATTGTGGCAACTAAGAGGAATGGCTCCAGACATGGAGGCATAAATGCATTCAGCCATAGTGAGCACATTGATTTTGGCCTATTTCAAGGGGGAAGAGGAGGGGGAGGGGGATGAGAG
Organism: Tylopilus cf. pernanus; assembly: GCA_038090575.1. Classification (NCBI taxonomy): domain Eukaryota; kingdom Fungi; phylum Basidiomycota; class Agaricomycetes; order Boletales; family Boletaceae; genus Tylopilus; species Tylopilus cf. pernanus. Next base: position 7,958 of record JBBPMZ010000100.1, on the reverse strand, counting down.
TTGTTTGGACAGGAAAGGGGAGGATTGAGTGAGAATGTGAGTAGTGAGCTCTAGGGTAGAAAAGGGATCTTCCCTGAAAGTTAGAGCAAGGTTGCAGATGGTAGTCTCCTGATTATATCTCTTAACATCTTTAATAAACTCAAACCCTTGCACCTGCCAGTAGTAAAGGGCGTTCTAAAGGTGGTGCCTCAAACATAGTTGGGTGCAGTTGATCTCCTCAGAGACTTCCATAGGTCTGATGAGATGGGGAACCAGAAGACAGAGCCTTTCATTCTATAGATAGAATAGATATAGGCTTTCTAGAAGAGAACAATCCTCCATGTGGCCTGTGAGAGAGATAGCCATTCTAGGGTTGATGATCATGGCATGGAGCTCATCTATGTAAATAGGCTCTATTGAGGTCTTCTTGTCTGAGGTTGCAAGTATATGAGGGAACATCAACTGCCATTACAGTAGGAGAAGAAGGGCTAGTGTGAATAGAAGGCAAGGAAGGGAAGGAGGGGCTGATCCCCATTTGGCATTAGTGTCAAGAGAAGACATTTGAGAAGAGGATCAAGAGGTGGCAGTGATGGAGGAGACACTAGAAGAGGTGATGTCGGTGGGTGCATGTCTGACTGGGAATGGTGTGTGGGAGTTGCAACAGTAGAAGGACATATCAATGGAGATGCAACAAATAGTAAGTGGTTTAACTTCTGGGGAAATCCTTGGAATGATAAGCATTCAGGATGTGCTTGGCATTACTCAGGTTGGCTTCTGGTTCCCAGGAGTCTTCTTTGGCAGTGTATTCTTTCTATTGGATCAGAAACTTCCTGTTCTGTGGGTTATGCAAGTGGTACAAGATTCACTTAATTTCATATTCCTCTTCCCCATTGACAAGGTCAGGTGGTGGTTGGGGGAAGCAGGGACCATGAATTTCAGTGGAACAATAAGGTGATAGAAGGGAAGCATGGAAGACTGGGTGAATTAGCCAGATCTTGCAAAGGTGAAGTTTATAGGATAGGGGAGATAAAATATCAGTGATAAGGAAGGGATCTTCTCTTTTTGGGGCAAACTTTGTAGAAGTTAGGTCATGTTTCAGGTTTTGGGTTTCTAGCCATACTTTGTTGCCTTTCTTGAATGGGGAGAAGGATCAGAAGGATTGGGATTTCATGACTTGTTGAGCAAGTTTGTGGGCAGCTAGGGCTTCATCTCTTGCAGTGGAGAGGGTTTGAGATGGGATTTCCACTGTAGGGAGTTTGGTATCTGAGATAATAGTGGGGAGGGGTCAGAGTTCATAGCCCATCATGAGAAAGAATGGTGATTGATTGGTGATGGGATGAGAGTAGTGATTGTGAGCAAATTCCACTGTAGATATGAAGTCTGACCATGTTTCAGGGTTTTCTTGGCAAACAATGCAGAGATAAGTTTTGACTTTTTGGTTGACATGCTTGGTTTTCCCATCAGTCTGTGGGTGATAAGCACTCAATAGGGCCAGTTTATTATACCCAATTAGCTGGGCAAGTTCCTTAGCAAATGCTGATACAAATTAGAGGCCTTGGTCAAAGATGATCTTGTCATAGAGGCTGAATCTAGTGTAGATTTTATAGAAAAAGAGAGAGGCAATCCCCTTGGTGGTCACAGTTTTTACTGTAGGGCAGAGAATTACCCCCTTCACAAGGCCATGGTCAACCATGACCAACAGAGAGTTATAGCCCTGGGATAAGGGAAGATTAGGAGTGAATGAAGAAGGTAAGGCCCAGTCATCAGAATTCAAAGGCAACAAGTTGCATGTTTTTATCTAGGAGGAGGGTGACATCATTGTCTTGTTCAGTATTACCATGATCTGGTCAATGAGAGAGGGCATTGGGTCTGGCAAGGAGTTTTCCAGGGATGTGGGAAAATTGAAGGTTGAAGTCTGTGAGATCTAACATCCACCAGGCCTGGCATTGGTTGAGTTGCTGGGGGTAGCAGAAGTAGGTAAGGTTTTTGTGGTTGGAGAAGACAGTGACTGGGTAAGCAGAGCCATGAAAGTAGTGTTGCCAAGCTTTTAGCAAGTGAATGACTACAAGAAGTTCTTGGTCATAGATATTGTAGTTTTGTTCCACAGGAGAATCCCTCCAGAGGCTACATAGCAAAGGGTTTGGTAGAGTCTGGGAGGGCAAGGATGTGGTCCAAAGTAAATTCCTTTTTCAGGGAGTCAAAGGTGGTTTGTTGAGGAAGGTCCCAGTGCCATGGGAGGTTTTTCTTGAGGAGGTCAAGGAGAGGTCATGCAATATTGATATACATAATTGGGGATAAATTGTCAGTAGAAGTTGGTGAACCCTAGTGTTTAAAAGTCTGGTCTGGTCCGGTTTTTTAACCCCCTGACCATGCAACTGGACCAATTAGGACCGGTCCTGATCAATTTTTTAGCAGTTGTGCAATCAGTTGCAACCAGTTGCCTAAAAGACCGACACCTAACCCCTGGCCGAGTGAGAATCATGCTTCCTATGAGTGGGGTCAATTATTCTATGGACTCCTAGCTACAAATTACTCCTATACACCATAAAGATCGGATCACAGGATCAGTAGATATGACATGTTTTTGGATTGATGTTGATTTAGGGGGTATACTGACCCAGATTCACTTATAACAATTCACCATGTGTGTTTCATGCTTCCCTAGTGAGATCGATTATTCTATACACTCCTGGCTACATATAATTCCTATAGTGGGAAATATAAGCATTTCTGGGTCACTTGTCATTTTTGGCTGATTTTGAGTGGTATGCTGACCCAGATTCACTTATATCAATTCATCAAGTGACTTTCATGATTTATATATAAGATGTGAAGTGTTCTACATACTCATGGCTACATCTAATCTCTATAATGTGTAATGTAAAAATAGAATTTGGGTGAGTAAGGAGCATTTCCGGGTTGGACGTCACTTTTTGACATTGAAATATTGATTTTGAGTAATATATGGGCCAAATAAATTCCAAAAAATATGGAAAAATCACCAAATATTCCCCTGAATGGTAGTATATATAGGGGGTGGCTGTGCACCAGTTGCAACCAGTTGCAACCAGTCTTTTACCAGTTGCCTGACTTCTTCCAAAACCAGGCAACTGCAACTGGACTGGTAAAGACTGGTTGAAGACTGGTTGTGCACAACTGACATCAGTCCAGTTGCAATCAGTTGTGGTCCAGTCCAGTTGCCAGTTGCACTACCAGTCTGCAACTGGACTTTGAAACACTAGTGAACCCCAAGAAGGAATAGACATTGGTAGGAATTGGCCAGTCCACTATTCCTTCTGTCCTTACTAGGTCCATGGTCACAATGCCTGGTTTGATGACAACTCCTAGATATTCTACTTCAGTGGCATTGAAGGTACACTTTTCAAGTTTCAGATGAAGGTCAAGTTTTTTCATGTGAGCAAGGACTCACTGGGTGTGCCAGGTGTGTTTCTCAGTATTGTTTGAGAATATGATGAGGTCATTCATGTAGATGACAAGCCAACCTTCAGCAATCATGTTATAGAAGGAGTCATTCATAAATCTTTGGAAGGTGATAGGGGAATTTATCAGCTCAAAGAATAACTGTAGGTTCAAAGAGTCCTTGGTGGGTGATGAAGGCTGCCTTCCATTGATCACTATCTTTGATGCAGATGTTGTTATACCCCCAGCAGACGTCCATCTTGATAAAGAGTTTGGCATTCTTGAGTTTGTTGATGAAGTCAGAAATGAGGGGTAAAGGGTAGGCATCATGGATAGTGTGTTGGTTCAGATGTTGGTAATCTTGGCAAGGGCAAAGGCCTCCATCCTTCTTCCTGATGAAGAAAAAGGGGAAAGCTTGGGAGGAATTAGATAGTCAGATCTTCTCTGACATGAGATGTTTGTCTAAGAAGTCATTGATGGCTTTCTTTTCTTCAGGGGAGAGAGGGTACATTTTATCTATTTTTGCTTCAAAGAAGGGTTTTAAGTTGATTGGATGGTTATAAGTTCTGGGAGAGGGAAGGGTAGTTTTTGGGTTTTCAAATACTGAAGCAAATTGTATTCTGAGGATAGGGTTTTCCACTCTTTCTTGGCTTCAGTGAGAGCAGCTAGTTTGGTAGAGGTAGTGACCATTCAGAGGTACTCTGTGGTAGCCCAGAGGTAGCAAGCCCTACATCATGATTTTTGGATTCTTCAGATACATACTTGGTGGTAGTATTGCTTGACGAAGTGGTTCCCAGTCCAGTTATCTAAATAATCAACAATGTGTTCATCAAAGACTTCTGGGTCTGTAGAAATGTGTCATAAAGTGGGGACAGGGAGAGGGGTTGCTTCTTTCACTGCTTGTTAAATTTCTTCTATGGTGCAGGTGGGGATTGGTGAGAGTTTTATTTTAAGGGTTTGTTTGGTCCAATCTATAATCAGGTTGGTGGCTTTCAACCTGGGGAGTCCAAGGATAATGTTTTTGGTCCCACAGTGAATCAGATAGAACTTTACTTGTTGGGCAATCACTCTGATATGGAGGTGGTGAGTGGTAGTGAAGTGGATAGCTCTGTTTTGGTTTTCAGTTTGGTCAATGTTTTACACTGGGATGGAATTGGCAAGTCTTATGAGGGGAAAACAGTTCTTATTGGTGAAGTGCTAGTCCATACAGTTGATGACTGCTCTCAAATCAATGAGAGCCTAGGTTTCGATGGTTTTTGTCCCAGCAGAGGCTTTTAGCAAAATAGCAAGTTGCATAGATTTCATTTCAAGATCTGCTAGTAGTACATGAGAAGGGGGAGATGTCAAGGCATTTCTCCTATTCAAAAATCCTTGCAAGTAGAGATCCTTTTCACTACTATGTCATCTTTTCTATCTTGATAAGGGGGAGAATGGGTTTCTGGTTAGCTTTGACCTTTTTGACCATCTTGGTTACAGTCCCTTTGGAAGTGGTGGAGTAAATAGAGCAGGCAGAGAAGAGGAGTCCCTTTTGTCTGCATTGAAAGTATTATCTTTCAGAGATACATCATTTTCTCTCGTCTTGAGTAAGTTTCTTGGAAGGGGAGATGGAGATAGCATTGACGTCCATAGTATCTGGGTAGATGTCCCATTTCTTGGGTTTGTCTTGATGCTATCATAGACAACATGAGTGAAGGGCTTTTTATTGTGGCAAGCAATTTTGTCTGTGCAATCCCATTGGGTTTTAAAGTGAACCACCTGGATGTATCATTTGTTGATGGTTGTGGGGATAATGTCCATTCCTTGGATTCATTATATTAAAGAGTGGGGAATTCTGGCAGCAAAGAAATTGATAAGGACATTGTCTAAGGTGATTTTGAAGGTGGCTGCTTTATTTTTAAATATGAAGATATATAAAGGGAGGTCTGAGTTGGAAGTGATTGAGTGAGTGGAGAGCCAGGAGATTGCATCACTCTTGGTGTCATGGTGTTCAAAAGCTGCTGAGAAGGCCTTGGTAAAGTTTTTCCAGGTTCCAAAGGAGTTGACTTTGATTACTTTCTGATAAAAGGTATTCACCCATGTGGCTGTGGATCTCTTGGTCATGTATGAGAGGGCAATGGCAATTTATTGGTTATCATTAATGTATACAGAGGAGTTGACCAGGAGGTACATTGCAATCATAGTGTGTTGAAATTAGTGATATTTCTACTTCAAATTTTGTCTTCAGGTCACTGATGAGGATAAAAGATCTTATCTTTATACTTACACTATCACATTTAGTCATAGATCCAGTATACAGATATTTAGTTATTTCTTATGACTCATGATATGTTTCTATTGTATCTTTTCTTTCTTTATTTAGAAAGAGACTTCAATGCACATAGACCAGTGCATATATATATACAAACAACCTTGTATGTATATAAGAAGAGCTCCCTTCTATCACTCTCCTTAACTTGAATTACTACCTTGTTCTTTGAGTCCTCTGCAGTCCCTCTACTGCTCAAGCCTTACCTCAAGTTGCCTAGCTTCATAGTTACTATGAGTTTCCCACAGTACATCCTTCTATTGAAGAGACCTTTATACCCAGACCTCATAGACTAGTTACAAACAAGAATAGGGACTCTCATTAGGTTATGAGCCCCACTTAGCTCTGATACTATCATTCTTTGTGTGCTATCTCTATCCCTTGATATATCAAACCAGGTGCTATGGAGCTCTTTGAGGTTTTGATGTTTCTTTACCTTTTTTCCTTTGTAGTTCAGATCTTTCAAATCATCTACAAAGAGACAGTCAGCAATAGGCTTATGCTCTTTGCAGTTTGGCTTCAAGACACATATAGCCTCTGGTACACCTGCTTTGGTCACCAGGCTTATTACTTCCTCATTTTATTATTCAGAGTTCAAGTAGCTGACAACATCTTTGTTTTAAACATAGTCCTAACCTGCCTTACTGTTCCTGAACAAGAAGTATGTTCTACTCCGCCTTCTAATCAGGTGAGACTATGAGCTCTCCCTCCAGAACAACCCTCACTTCAAAGTGATTCATCTACTGGTCCCTCTAGACCAAGACCCTCCTTTGGATTGCCTAGAGCACCAAGGAAACTTTAAACTTCATTTACTGCCTTAGCTAACAGAGAAGCACTTCTTGTAGATGAGAATTGACCTTGTGGCATCTCCAATTTCTACATTGATCTTTCTTCTACTGAAGAAAGAGAACCTTATCATTGTCCTTGTCCTATGTATCTGCATCTAGAAAATGGACAAACCTGCTATGGTACTGGTTGTCATATCCCAGACTTCTATCTCTGATCATCTCCACACATCTTCATCTCATTCCTCTTAGATCCTACTCCACACCATCTCGGACTTACAACTCCAGTTACTCTGGTGTTACTCCTTTTTAGTATTAGTCTCATTCTTGTACAATACCTGTGTCTCGCTTATGAGCACAGCTCCAGCTATGTCCCTGTCCTGTTTTCACTCCAGTTATGTTTCCCTTGAATTCCTGTCTTAATCATTACTTACAAATCTGCACTGCTCTGTTTACTAATTTGCACTTTGACTCTCATATATAAACTCCCATACTCCACCCTTTGTATTTCCTTAGTCTGAATATTAGTTTATTCTTTCAATCAACTTCTGATCAACTCTGATCTCTGGCCTCTGAGACCTTGACGGTCTACCCTTACTATTAAGACCATGCTGACCTCCAGTGTGAACTACGATGAATAGGGGCTTCGGAGCTCTGGAGGTCGGGATAAGGACATTGGGTTCAGCTTATGTGCTGCCCCCTTGCTAGTGTTGTGTTCTAATATTTCGGAGATGGAGTTCGGAGGAGTTTGGAGTAAAGAGCGACAAGATTAGGAAGGAATCATAGAGTCGTCTAAGTTGATAATCAAGCTAAGGTTACAGGTAAGTAACTACAATTTATATACTCAGAGAAAGACACTGGATTAGTAAAGCTATGTAAGGCTGAGTAAGACTGAGTAAGACAGAGAACAAGTAACCGGAGGGAATCAGATATGTACGAATGCCGGAGCTGTGCTCCTAAGTGAACACAGGTATCAGAGTACTTACAAATCAGAACTAGTACAAAAGGAGAAAACATCGAAGTAACATCGGAGTAGGCGGAGATCATGGAGTTGTGCGGAGGATCTAGGAGTTGTGTGGAGATGTTGGAGTAAGTCAGGAGCTGGGAGAAACGGTATATGACACTTACACTCTTCACTTCAGGTGACCCCTTTTTGGGGTCTCTTAGACACATCTTTTGGTAGTAAAAGATATGTCTAATAGACCCTTTTTCTGTGTGATGACACAAACATTTTTTGATGTCCGAGGGGGATGTAATAGAATGTAATATAGACTTATTTGGCAAGTATCTGCTCTTGGCAGGAACAACTTTGTGTCACACAAAAAACTATTGTGTGACACAAATTTATATATTGAATTATGGTGTATAATGATAATATTTGAAGAAATTCTACTATAACAAATATAAACAAGGATAATTAATAATATTTGACTTACTCTTATATTACAAGTATAGAAAAAATGTTATTT
>JBBPMZ010000099.1:0-26561 GCA_038090575.1 Tylopilus cf. pernanus | reverse complement strand
CTAGAACATTACATCTGAGAAGCTGTTGAGTTTGATGAAGTTATTCTTTACTATGTTCCCACCACTGTTCAGTTTTCCAAGGACATAAAAGTCTCACCTTGTCTCCTTTACAATGACCAATGTTTCTAGTGAGGAAGAGTGTTGAAATCAGTGATATTTCTACTTCAAATTTTGTCTTCAGGTCACTGATTAGGATAAAAGATCTTATCTTCATACTTACACTATCATGTTTAGTTATAGATTCAGTATACAGATATTTAGTCATTTCTTATGACTCATGATATATTTCTGTCATATCTTTCCTTTCTTTATTTAGAAAGAGACTTCAATGCACATGGACCAGTGTATATACATATACAAACAACCTTGTATGTATATAAGGAGAGCTCCCTTCTATTACTCTCCTTAACTTGAATTACTACTAGGCATTTGTGTGGGTATACCCCAGGGTATCAGAGGTCATACCCATACCCATACCCTGGATTTACCCAGACCCATACCGTGGATATGGGTATATCCATGGGGTCAGTGAGGGTATGCTATGGGTTGGGTAAACCCACAGGTTACTCATGGGTTTTGTTCAAAATTGACAATCTATGTATACAAAGGGCATCCAAAATTGTAACATGTATAGTGGTAGCAGAGCAGTAACTGTATGAAATCATTGTCTTTAGCAGGCCGAGAGTATTCTAGGAGTTGCTAAGACAATACCCATGAACCCATGGGTTAGGTATGGGTTTGCCATGGGTATGGAAAGTCCAACACATACCCATACCCACACTATACCCAACCCACAACCCACATGGGTTACTCATACCCACACAGATGCCTAGTTACTACATCATTCTTTAAGTCTTTTGTAGTTCTTCTACTGCTCAAGTCTTACCTCAAGTCGCCCAGCTCCATAGTTACTGTGGGTTTCCCATAGTACATCCTTCTATCAAAGAGACCTCTGTACCCAGACCTTATGGGCTGGTTACAAATGAGAATGGGCACTCTCATTACATTCTACTATGGCATGGCCTTGTCATAGGATCCATTGTAGAAGATGGGTTTTCCTAGGCAGAGTTCAGTGGGTTTGGTGGGGGTAGTCATAGTTGAGGGTGTTGAGTTCCTTGGTGGTGGAAAGAGAATTCCAGTCTGTGGGAGAGTTCCTGGGGATGGTGGGGTGAGGGCTCTGGGAAGGGTGGCTGTAACAGAGAAGCTATGGGATAAGTTGAGGTCCTTCAGTTCCAAGTTGATGTTGTGAAATGGGAGTTTAGAGTCTGAGAGGGAGTTCTGGGGATTCATCTTCAGATGATGTTTCGAAGATGTTTCTGCTAGGTCTAATGGACCATAGACTAGAGTTCAAAGGTGGTTGGTTTCTGAGGGGAATGGTGGGTGACTATGATAAAGATAGGCCTGTATGAGAGCTTAGATCTTTTTTTACACTTACTCTGGGTAGGATCAAGCAATGACTTGTACAACATAAGAGAGCATGTGTGGTTGAGCACATGGAGATGGTGGCAAAAAGCAGAGCAAAAGGTAGCTATGGACATGTGATGTACTATGTTGATACAATTATGTAATCTGAGTACTAACTACATTGAGAGTGGTCTCCAACACACCCTGACATTTGAGACATGATAACTACAGTAGGGACAGAATGGGGAATTAGAATGAATGTGGAGGAGGTGACTAATAGCATGAAAGCAAGGAGTCTGAGTTGGTGTGGTGGTGAGCAATGTTTGTGGCCTTCACCTCTGGTATGGCCTCATGGTTCGTCTCATTGTTTGCAGTGGGGCAGTCTGCTGCAATATGGCTGTATCCTTGGCATTTGAAGTATTGGAGCTTCTTCCTGGGTTGCCATTTTGGCCTGTGCCTGTGATGGTGGTGTGTCTAGAGTTTTAAAGTCTGGTCCAGTCTGGTTTTCCACACTCTAAATAAGGCAACTGGACTGAACCAGTCTTTTTTAATCTCAGAATTTCCCAGGACTGCAACTAGACCGATAAAAACCAGTTTTTTAATTTTAGCTCCACAAAAAGACTAGTTCAGACCAGTTGCAACTGATTCTAAATCAGGGTTTGACTACTAGCTACAGATCTCCCTAATTTTTATGTAATTTGGTTCACACAGTAAGAAGTTATGCCCATTTGATTGTCAAATACCCCCCTAGATGAGATATACCCTTCAGAATTAATATTTTGTGACTGATTACTGTGGGAACAAGGCTTAGTCATATTGAGACCAAATATAGTACACACTCAGGGCTAGATGCTGACACCCAGATCTAGCCGATTGACCAAGAAATGACTGAGATATAGCCATTTCCAGGTCATATGTCATAGATTAGATCTACATATAGAATAATCACATAGTGTAAAAATTCAAAATAAATTCCTAAAATTCTGGAACAATTGTGCCAAGTACAGAAAAATAGGGGCCATCAGGGGGTGTTATCAATTGCCAAAAAGACCAGTTGCAACTGGTCTTTTTGTGGTCTTTATTTTTTGGAAATATAAAAGACTGCAACTGATTAATTCATAAATTAAAAAAGACCAGACCATTCAGGACTGGTCCTAATTGGTCCAGTCCAGTCCAGTTGCAGTTTTTGGGCAGTCCTAGGACCAGACTTTAAAACACTAGGTGTGTCTATTTCATGGTGAAGGTAGTGGCAGTATTGGAGACAGGACATTGGTGGGTGTAAAGGTTGATACGTTTGGGCCTCACTCACACGACTGATGAGAACCATCTGTATTTGTGAACAAGGTAATGTAAAACGTATGAGGGCACCTAGTGTGACCCTCACTACTTAAATAGTAATATATTTGAAATCATGCCTAACACATGATTAGAGCAATGTGCATGTGAATCAACATGTTGCTAGGTAGGAGTAGATAATTGAAATATGTAATTATTAGAATAGATATAAATGGGCATGGGTATGGGCCCCTAACACCCTCCCCTTGTAGAACTGTAGTATGGTTTGAACTAATCAGAAATAGAATGGAATTTTCTAACTACATACAGTAATAGTCCATGAAATGAAAAAGGATCAACATAGATGAAACCCATCAGCACCCACCAGCTCTTATAGTTGGGCTAAACCCCCCGTACTCAACCAATACTCGCTCTTTCGAGCAGATAACCACCAATCATACACATAGTGTCCCTCGCTCGTAATAGTTACTCGGTACTTGTACATGTAGGTACTGGCTGACATGGGCTTTGGCTCGCTGGCCAATAAACAATGATCCAAAAAAAAAAAAAAAAAAAAAAAACATAGATGAAGGAAACAATGGAGGGATCTCATGTGTATGTGAGATTAAACAAGCACAGTATCTGTGCACTCAAGTCCACCAATATGGGCACTGGTTGATCTGGCAATTGGCAATCAAAACTACTACACTAGTATTACAAATATAATAATATCTGGATGATAGTAAAACATTAGTAGAGGAACAAACAATATGCCAATGACTTACAATAAAACAAACCCTAGGTTACATAGGCTCTACAAGCAAAGATGAGTTAGTGAAAGGAATAACAATATACCAATGACTCACAATAGGACAAACCCTAGGTTACATTGGCTCTACAACCAAAGATCAGTTAGTGAAAGACTAGATAGATGTAAGATTCAAGTTGACTTACCATAAAAAGTGTTGTGAAAAAGTGTAGCAAAGAAGTGTAGGGAAAAGTGTAGTGAAAGAAGTGTAGTGATGGTAAGAATAGAGAAGAAAGAGGCTGTGGGAATAAATCTGAGAGAGGCTGGGTTTAAATATGTTGATGAACCAAATAAAACAAAATATCCCAATATAGCAAATCTGTGGCTGTGGGAAAATACACAACACAAATTTGACTAAGTCCTTTCACTACACTTTAGTACACTTTTACTACGCTTTTTGATACACTTTTACTACACTTTTTGGTACACTTTTTGGTACACTTTTACCACACTTTTTGATACACTTTTGATACACTTTTGGTATGCTTTTTGATACACTTTGGTACACTACAAAATGCAATAACACTACAAAACACAATAACAGTAAACCTTACCTAACATTAAGTACACTACAAAACACAATAGCACTAAACCTTACCTAATATTAAGTACACTACAAAACACAATAACACTAAACCTTACCTAACATTAAGTACACTACAAAACACAATAACACTAAACCTTACCTAACATTAAGTATGCTACAAAACGCAATAATACTAAATCTTACCTAACATTAAGTACACTACAAAATGCAATAATACCAAACCTTACCTAACATAAGTATACTACAAAATGCAATAATACTAAACCTTACCTAACATAAGTACACTACAAAACGCAATAACACTAAACCTTATCTAATATTGAGTACATGCTGACTACAAAATATAATAACACTAAACCTTACCTAACATTGGGTACATGTTGACTACAAAATACAATAACACTAAATCTATTATATACACTTTTGGTATACTTCTGAGTATGCTTTGACTATAAAATACAACAATACCAAACCTTATCTAACAAATACAAATTATACAACTCACTCGTTGGATTTATTAAGTGAATCTAGATCAATATACTCTATAAATTGATGTTTGTGTAGAAATTGATCATATCCTCTGATTGTATGATCAGATCTGTATTGTGATTTCAAAAGCTAGGTAAGGTTTAGTGTTATTGCATTTTGTAATTGATAAAGTATAGTAGAACTATTCCAAAAGCTAGATAAGATTTAGTGTTATTATATTGTGTAATTTATAGAATATAGTTGAACTATTTCAAAATTTAGGTAAGGTTTAGTGTTTTGTAACTGATAGAGTAGAGTAAAAATATTGTAAGTGTTAGGCAAGGATTAATGTTATTGTATTTTGTAATTGATAGAGTAAAAATATTCCAAATGTTAGATAAGGTTCAGTGTCATTCCATTTCATAATCTACATAGTGTATTAAAAAGTGTATCAAAAGAATAGTATAAGTATATCAAAGTGCACAAAAAAGTGTAGAAAGTGTACAAAAAGTGTATCAAAAATATAGTAAATGTGCATCAAAAAGTGTAGTGAAAGTGTACCAAAAGTGTACCATAAAATATACTAAAAGTGTATCAAAGTGTGCCAAAAAGTATAGTACTGACAAGCTGTGCACACACTTCCCTTCTTCCCTTCTCTGGGCTCACACTCCACTCCTGCCACAATGCACTGAGTGCATGGCTCCTGCACTTTGACCTTGGCCTTGGCTTAGGCCTTGGAGTGCTTTGCTCCGCATGGACTTCCTCGGCCCAGCATCTCTGTCAGCTCCACAGTGAGTGATTGTAGTACTTGTTATGCACCTGTTTCTTGGCCACCTTCTTGGCCTCCTTCAGCTGCCTCTCCTCTGCAGCCTTCCTCACTTTCTCCGCCCTTCGAACTATCTCCTCCTCCTCTGGCTTTCTCTTGGCTTCCTCCTCTGGCTTCCTCTGCTCCTTCACTTCCCTCTGCACCTTCACTCAATGCTGCCTCTTTGCTGCCTTTGTATCAAATGGCTCATCACTGTTGTTGTCACCCTCCTTGAGATGATTGTCGGACCAGTTTCTGATATCATCAAGGCTAGACATTTTTAAGAAGAAGAGAAGTTAATGGACTTGAGGAGTGCCCACCCAGACTTATATATAGTTCCACATCAGAGTCCCAAACTAACTCTGCATGACCACACTATTGTCACTGATTCCCACTTTGATAAGTATTGTTTTCTTTTATGGCCTTCATGGATTCAGGCCTAAGAGGGATACTGTCATATCCTGGACTTCCATCTCTGATCATCTCTGCACATCTTCACTTCATTCCTCTTAGATTCTACTCTGCACCATCTCAGACTTACAACTCCGGTTACTCTGGTGTTACTCCTTTTTAGTCTTAGTCTTCATTCTTGTACAATACCTGTGTCTTGCTTATGAGCACAGCTCCGGCTACTATGTTCCTGTCCTGTTTTCACTCCAGTTATGTTTTTCCTGAATTCCCATCTTACTTATTACTTACAAATCCACACTGCTCCATTTACTAATGTACTTCAACTCTCATATATAAGCTCCTGTACTCCATCCTCTGTACATATTTCCTTAGTCTAAATATTAGTTTATTCTCTCAATCAACTCCTGATCAACTCTGACCTCTGACCTCCAAGACCTTGATGGTCTACTCTTAGTACTCTTTAATCATACTCGACTTCACTTGCCAAGTGTTAAGTCTAACTTTATACTCTATACTCTGCAAATACCAAGGCAAGACTTATAGCAAGGGTGCAACACATACGTTGAAGCCAAAAGCCAATGCCTGTCTGACCCCAAGTACTTTCGAGACTCAGAGTTACTACCCCTCAAATACCATCCCTAACAACCTCCCAGGTTCTAGGTCATATCAAGTTCATAGCAAGGCTTGTCCTTGCATGTACTCACTTATGGCCCTGACAATTATGTTGGGGTTGAGGGGGGCTTCATCTGACCAGGACAACCTCATTGAGGGGAACTTACCTTCTATGTAGATTCTCCTGTGAGGACTCACTTCCTCTGGGGCAAATACCTCCTCAGGAATTGGTTCATCCATTGTCAGATGATTCTCATTCAGTGGTTGTTTGTATGCTAACACTGTTAATGGACTCAGTGTCTTGTTAAATTTATTTGATCTCATTTAGGCACCAGGCCCAATGTTCTCTTGTCGTGATTCTGGGGTGAAGCTTCTAGGCATCACTGCCTGGCTCACAGACATTGCTGATGTTCTGGCATCATTCTGTTCTGTGACTGAGGTTGCTTTTTTCTTTCCCTTATGCTTGCTACATTTGGGGGTTTGCATTTCCATATCAACCTGATGGCTCTCACCTGGGTTGCTTGTTGAAATGTTTTGCATTTCTGTTTCTCATGGTGGGTTGGTATGTAGGGGGTCCCTTGAGAGTCCCTTGCCCACTTGTACTCTCGTTTGGCTGCGAGTCACAGTTCAACTCATTGTCAAATACAAGTTTGACACTCATCAAAAAAGTTATAAAGGGTTGATATGTTCAGGCCTTACTCACATGACTGACAAGAACTGTCTGTATTTGTGAATGAGGTAATGTAAAATGTATGAGGGCACCTAGTAATGTGACCCTCACTACTTAAATAGTAATATATTTGAAATCATGTCTAACACATGATTAGAGCAACGCACATGTGAATCAATACATTGCTAGGTAGGTAATTGGAATATGTAATTATTAGAATAGATATAAATAATGAGAGTGCCCATTCTCTTTGTAACCAGCCTATAAGGTCTGGGTGCAGAGGTCTCTTCATAAGAAGGGTGTACTGTGGGAAACTCACAGTAACTATGAAGCTGGGCAACTTGAGGTAAGACTTGAGCAGTAGGAGGACTGCAGAGGACTCAAAGAACAAGGTAGTAATTCAAGTTAAGGAGAGCGATAGAAGGAAGCTCTCCTTATATACATACAGGATTGTTTGTATATGTATATGCACTGGTCCATGTGCATTGAAGTCTCTTTCTAAATAAAGAAAGGAATGATATGATAGGAACATATCATGAGTCATAAGAAATGACTAAATGTCCATGTAACGGATCTATGACTAAATGTGATAGTGTAAGTATGAAGATAAGATCTTTCATTCTAATCAGTGATCTGAAGACAAAGTCTGAAGTAGAAATATCACTGATTTCAATGATCTTCCTTACTAGAAACATTGGTCATGTAAAGGAGATAAAGTGAGACTTTTATGTCCTTGCTTGAAATCTATCTTTCCAAGATTCTTGGTAAAGATATCTGAAAACTGAAGATTGGTAGGAACATAATAAAGAATGACTTCATCAAATTTGACAGCTTCTTGGATGTAATGTTCTGGAATGTGGACATGTTTTGTGTGTCCTTCCTGAGCAGGATTAGAAGCAAGAAAGATAGTGCCTTGGTTATTATGTAATGCAGAGTGGTATGGGTAGTAAAGAGATATGAATCTCCTCAAAGAGGTTGCATATTCATTGGATTTGCTTGCAACATTTGGTCATGCCACAGTATTCTGCTTCTGTAGATGAAAGTCGAACTCTCTTCTATCTCTTAAGAGCCAAGACACAATTCCATTTGCCAGATAAATGGAGTAACCAGTAGTAGACCATAAGGTCTCTATATCTCCTGCCCAATCGGTATCAGAGTAAGCGATAAGACCATTCTGAATAGAAGGTCCTTCTGCATCATAAGTGATACAGAGGTTCACAGTTGAAGCAAGATAGCGAACAATGTAGATCACCTTCTGCAGATGTTCCTCAGAGGGATTTGCAGAGAACTGTGACATCTTGATAACTGCATAAGCAAGGTCTGGTCTAGTGCCAAGCATGATATATAATAGTGATCCAATGACCAACTGATATCTGCTCTGAACAGTAGGATTCTCCTTGTTGGTCTCAGATTATATCTGGAGGGTAGAGGAGTAGAGCATGGTTTGGAACTCTGTTGACCAAAGCGCTCAATGACTTTTTGTGCATAAGTGTACTGGTCAAGTCTCAGAGTGTTCTTGCAATCTCTGGTAATCCTCATTTCTAGGTATTCTTAAGCTGGACCAAGATCCCTGGATTCCCAACGATCCATGAACTGTTTCTTATGAGTCATAATGCCAGTGAGTGATCTATCACTGCCCATAAAAAGAGCATCATCAACATAAAAGACAAGAACAATAATATGCTTGCCAATAAATTTGAAGTAAATGCCTGGATCAGCATGACATCTCCTGAATCCAAATTTGATCAGGGAAGCATGTAGCGTCTTATTCCATTGAAGCGCTACTTGCTTGAGACCATAGATGGTCTTCCGCAATCTACAAACCTTAGTTTCCTGACCTTTGCAAATGAAATCCTCAGATTGAGCCATATAAAGATCTTCATCAAGTTTACTAAATTTTAGAAATGTAGTCTTGATATCGAGTGCTTCTATTTCCCAATCTTCTAAAGCAGCTAAGGCTAGAAGAAGGCAAATAGTTTCAAACCTGGTGACTGGTAAAAAGGTTTCTTCATAGTCAATACCAAAGATCTGTGTGAAGCCTTTGGCCACAAAGTGAGCTTTCTTTCTGCCATTGCTTTTCACTGCATAGACCCATCTCCCTTTGATGGTCTCTCAACCTTTAGATAAATCAACTAGATCCCACACCTTTCGGTCCATAAGGGATTTATATTCCTCTTCCATCACAAGTCTTCAGTCTCATTGATTAGAAGTGGGCATCTTCAGAATATCCCGATATTGCTTGGGTAAATTCTGAGTAATTGCAGATGATAGATGAAATCTCATCCATTGATTTGAATATAGGTCTTTCATATCCTCATCATTGGTAGGTCTCGGTTGTTCAACTGGAATCTGCTCTTCCTAAATAGGAACAGTTCTTCTAGCAAGATCTTGCACAATTTCAAGCAGAGTGTGATCACCATAGATGTTATCAGGTAATATGAGTGGTGCATGTGCATGAGTAGTGCGTCTCTCTTCAAGAGGAGGTCAAACATTTGTTCATTCCTAAAGTGTCTATTGATTTTGATGTGATAAAGCGTGGAATGCTGTAAGAGGTTCTCAAGATTGGCGTTAGGCATCTGCATGGATATACCCCAGGGTATCAGAGGCTGTACCCATACCCATACCCTGGATTTACCCAGACCCACGCTGTGGGTATGGGTATATCTGTGGGTCAGTGAGGGTATGCTATGGGTTTTGTTCAAAATTGACAATCTATGTATACAAAGGGCATCCAAAATCACTCAGAATACTGTTTAGTCACTACTGTATGCCTGTAATGTGTGATATAGAGTGGTAGTAGAGCAGTAACTGTATGAAATCATTGTCTTTAGTGGGCCAAGAGTACTCTAGAAGTTGCCAAGACAATATCCACAAACCCATGGGTTGGGTATGGGTTTGCCATGGGTATGGAAAGTCCAACCCATACTCATACCCACACGGTACCCAACCCACAACCCATGTGGGTTACCCATACCCACACAGATGCCTAATTGGTGTGGAGGTTGCCAAAGAGCAGGTTTAAGTGGACAAGGTTCAATCCATTCATAAGGAGAAAGTTTATACCATTTATGCTGTGGCATATCCTCATAGTCTCTCCAATTTCCAGAGGAGGTAGTGAAGTGTCCAGATTGAACACCTCATTTCCAACCAGATTTAGATAAGGGTAGAGATACTAGTGGAAGGGATAATTTAGATTAAGTGAGGGGTGATAGGGGAGATAATGGATGGTGCAATTGTGATTCTGATTTGTGTGAAGAATGGGATGAAGGAGGTCTCTATAATGAGGGACTCCTAGATGGTGATAAAGATAGTGATAAATGCAAGGAAGGGGGTTGATTAGGTACTGGTTGAACTAGTGGTTCGAAGTCATCATTGACTGTTACACAAGGAGGGATTTCTGAATTCTGTTCCTGAGTAGAACCATGATCAAGTGCAGGATCTTCATGTAGATGGTCTGGTTTGCCTCCAGTCTTTCTGAAACATGAAGGAAAAGAAGGTTCGTCAAAGATGGTATTAGTGGAGATGAAGAGACGATGTCTGAATTGAGACCAGACTCATCTCCATCCTTTAGTGCCAGATTCATATCCAATAAAGGTCATTTCCTCTGCCTTTGCTGCTAATTTCGATTGTCTCATCTCATCTGGAATGTAAACATAAGCGGAGCATTCAAATACACAGAAATAGGATACATCTGGAATCTTCCCAGAGAATAACTCAATGGGAGTTCTCCAATTGAGATGTCGGACAGGCTACCTATTATAAATGTGAAGTGAGATCTCCATTGCATCTTGCCAGAACACATTGGGTAGGCATGCATGATGGTGAATTGCTCCAGCTTTTTTGGAGATGGTACGATTAAATCTCTCAGCACATCCATTCTGCTGTGGAGTGTGGGGAACAGAGGTTTGATGAGAGATACCTCTGGATATGAAGAATGTCTGGACATTTTGTCCCATAAATTCCTCACCTCAATTAGAATGTACAGAGGTGACAGTAGAACCAGCAAGGTTCTCCATTATCCATAGCATGTCCTAAAGAAAGCAACAGGTTTCAGATTTCTCCTGCAGAAAAGTGAGGAGGGCAAAGCCAGAATAGTCATCAATAAGAGTAAGCACATAGCATTTGTGAGTGCGAGATTCCATATCAAAAGGTCCCATGAGATTGGTGTGAAGGAAATCCAAAGCACAGGTGGCACACTTCTCAGAGAGAGGGTAGGAGCAATTAGGCATCTTTCCAAGAGCACAGCCTTTACAGGGAGCTCATTTGGAAGGAACAGCAACCATGGAAGAACCAGTAGTGTGAGCACTAAGATGTCTCAATGCATTGTCAGAGGGATGACCCATGCATTGGTGCCAAAGACTGGAATCATTCTTGATCACTGAAGCAATAACACCAGGTTTGATCAGAGATGACCAAAACCAGTGGAGATTATTGTCAGGAAATAAAGTGGAAGCCTGTATTACCTGAACATCTTCGATGTTCCAGATACTTGTTTCTTCATTAATAGTCTCACTCCTGTAGCCTTGTGCGGCAAGAGTGGGTATCAACAAGAGTCAATGAGCAGCCTTAGGAGCATACCAAACTTGATCAAGAATGAGAGGATCTCAACCATCAGGTTAGAGTATGACCTTTCCAGGACCATACATAGTGACAGAGGAACCATTCACTACTGAAGCAGTGTGAGTTCCTTTCTTTAAATGAGAGAAGTCATCTAGATAGGGTGTAATGTGATCAGTACAACCACTATCAATCATCCAATGATATACAAGCCAGAAGAAAGATTGGATTTAATACATGCTCAACAGGTAAGATGATGGGAATTTTCTCTAGACATCATAGTATTAATACCAGACTCTAGGCTGTCAAAGGAAATAGAATTAAGGTTATCAAAGTATGACCTATGGGGGGCATTGGAAGGTGAAAGGGTCTCTGACAGAAGTGTCAGGCAATGCAAGTCCCATTCAAGTTGATAATCCTCCAATCACAATCTTGCATGGCTTAGATATCTTCTTGGAAGAAGGTCTGTCAGAAAGCAGATCAGGAAGTTCCTCAGATAGAGAAGGAACTCCTGCAGGTTCAAAAGGAATTGGAAGTTGATGGTGATATCTCCAGATCAGGATTATCTCCCCAGCCATGTTCCGCTTGATCAGAGTCAAAGTGGAATTCATTCATGTCAGTGACCATTGTCGAAACATCTGGTGTGAGACAATGAGCAAGGGATGGCAAGGAAGGAATAAAATCATCTTCCTGGTAATCCATAGTGATGTCTGGGTAATGAGTCACAGTGTGAGTCATGACTGCATTGGCAATGGCTTCATTAGCCTTGCCCTTCCCTTTTTGTCTCTTTTTGAATCCTTGTCTTGTATGATCTGCACAAGTGGGTTTCTTTTTGCGGTTCCTTTGGGGATTTCCACTTGAAGGATGATTAGAAGGACCAGCATGAGCATTGCTCTGCTGTGGTCTCCATTGATTTCTCTGTGGAGGTCCATTCTGCATCACAGCTGTGCAATTTGCAGATGAGTTTCGAGATTTCTCAACTCGTGTCTCATGGACTCAATGAGAACCTAGGGATTCACCACTATTTAAAACATTTTTGGTGATAATGCAGGATGTCACCAGGTTAATCGTGAAATCTTTCACATCCTTCATTTGACATAGAGTTGAACAAAGTGACTTGAATTCCTTTGACACAGCAAGTAGCAGAAAAAGTGCCTTTGTCCTCTCAGTGAGGTCTCCTCCAACTTTATCAAATTTATCAAAGAGGGTCAGAAGAGCATTGATGTCCTTCTGTGCTGAAGAGGAACAAATGTGACTGTGTAAGATCTGCATCATGGTGGAGATCTGTCCTGCTATGCCTCATGAGGAATACTTGTTGGACATCTTTTTCCAATAGTTGCAAGTTTTTGACACATAGAAGTCAACATCCTTGTTGTTGATCTTTGTGGAGCTGATGCGCCATGTAGAGGGTGCTTCCCTAGACAGCTGAAATGCCAAAGAAAAAGTGAGATAGGAAAGAGCCTTATTGTCCATGTGTTTCCAGTCATCAATATCTCCAGACAATCCTAATGGAGTAGGAGATAGAAGCAGCAGTGTTGTCGTCAACAAGCACTTCAAAATTCATAGAGATGAGGAGATCATGGATTCGGGCCTTCCATTCAAAGTAATTTAATTGACCAGTAAGCTTGGGGATCTGGATAAGGATACCTCCCTCAGCTTTGAATGAGTCAACTTTGGGGAATGTCTTCATCATTTCTGATAGTTAGCCTCGGTAGACACAATGAAGAATGCTCAGCTATTCAGGTTCAATCAGGAACCTCCTTTTGTACTCCAAGAAACAACAAATAAGATTCATCTATATTATACAGCGTGCTCAAGATAAAGTCTGGTTATGCATCTCTGAGCTCTCCTTCCAGCATGTCACCTAGATAAATCTGAGTACAAGAGGATTTGATACATCCTTTCTCATTGCTGCTCAGTACCTTCCTTCAATACTTTCTGGATCCTCTTAAGATGAGGGGTCCGAACTTTGCGATTATACTTTTTGTGGCATCCTCGATTGTACACTTTATTGTAGGATCAGATTGAAGGAGTGGGGAGATTCTGGAGTATGATGTGACAAGGGTAGTTCTCTCTATCAACTTTAGTAGGACAGTTGATGACAGAGGCAATGAAACAATCATTGGGATTGTTGCAATGGAAGTTGTTGGTGGAGAGATGCTCAGGAATGAACATTGGAGGAAAGAAATTGCAGCAAAGAACTTTGAAACCATGATAATGAATCAGGGAAGTGGGAGTCTCATCATAAGATGGAGATGGGAAAGCCCATCCAGCACTCCTGTACACTGAGAATAGAGTTTCGTCAGAGTACATGAGTCCGCAGGGTAGGATGCTATCATCCAGTGTCAGGGTCTCACAAGTCTGAAGCCTGAATGGCTGGACAATGTGGTTCAGTTGGATTACTCCAGGCTGATGAGGAGGACAATCCAGATTAGCATGGTAAAAGGGTACTTCTCTACCACGGAACTCATAAACATCTCCTGTTGATCAGGAAGAGGTTGAGAAAGGGGATGAGAGGAGTGGAATATCGCCGTCCTTGGCTCTGTTTCTAGATGGTTGAAGTTCTAATGGGTGAACAATTGTTGATGTTCCATCACCATTATCTTCAACTTTTGTGTTTCAAATTTTCAAATCAATGAGTTCTCCAATTCACAATAATCTCTCTGGGGTAAATCTAGATCAGAGTTCCAGAGTTGTTGGATGTCGATTATCTTGGCTGCTAAACTCTGCATGATGGAATAGACAAGGGGAATCTGGATCTGGGATCACAAGTGATGATCTGGGAGCAGGCTCAACCAGAGTAGAGTTGGAATCAGAATGAAGGGAAGTGAGAGATCTCAAAATTAATTGGTTGGTGGTGTCGACTAATTGTTGTTGACATTGTCTCCTTCTCTGTTCTCACTCAAAAGCAGGTATGTCAGGAGGATAGAAAGAACAACCAGATAAGTGTCTAGATCCAGGTTGAATTCCTCGAAAGATATTCTGGAAGTGGGTGAAGGTCAAGTTCCTATGATCAACTTGATGATGCAAGTGAGAGAAATCAGGATCGGTACTGTAGCAGGTTTGTCTGTTCTCAAGATGACCATTACAGGACAAGGACAATGGTAAGGTTCTCTTTCTCTGGTATGAGAAAGGTATTGATCCACATAGCAATTGGCAATGCCACAGGGTCGATTCTCATTGATGATTAGTTCCTCTCTGTCAGTTAGAGATATGAATGGAGTTTGAAAGTTCCTTGGTGCTCTAGGCAAACCAAAGGATGGTCTTGCTCTAGATGGAGCAGTAGATGAATCTCCTTGAGGTGAGGGTTATTCCAGAGGGGAGCTTATGGTCTTGCCTGATTAGGAGATAGGATAGGACATACTTGTTCAGAAACAGTAAGGTGGGTTAGGTCTATGTATGTTGAGAACAAAGATGTTGTCAGCTACTTGAACTCTGAATAGTAAGATAAGGGAGCTATAAGCTGGGTGACTAAAACAGGTATACCATAGGCTATAAGTGTCTTGAAGCCAAACTGTGAATGGCATAAGCCTATCGCTGACTGCCAGTTCTCTCTGTAGATAATCTGGAAGATCTGAACTACAAAGGAAATGAGGTGAAGAAACATCAAAACCTCAAAAGGCTCCATAGCGCCTGGTCTAATATATTAGGGATAAGGTGCACACAAGTACACAACTGTTTCATTAAAAGTGAAACACTCTACCTTTTGAGTTATACTTCCTGTATAACAGTATCAGAGCCAAGTGGGGCTCATAACCTAACAAGAGTGCCTGTTCTCGTTTGTAACCAGCCTATAAGATCTAGGTGCAGAGGTCTCTTCATAAGAAGAGTGTACTGTGGGAAACTCACAGTAACTATGAAGCTGGGCAACTTGAGGTAAGACTTGAGCAGTAGGAGGACTGCAGAGGACTCAAAGAACAAGGTAGTAATTCAAGTTAAGGAGAGCGATAGAAGGAAGCTCTCCTTATATACATACAGGATTGTTTGTATATGTATATGCGTTGGTCCGTGTGCATTGAAGTCTCTTTCTAAATAAAGAAAGGAATGATATGATAGGGACATATCATGAGTCATAAGAAATGACTAAATGTCCATGTAACAGATCTATGACTAAATGTGATAGTGTAAGTATGAAGATAAGATCTTTCATCCTAATCAGTGATCTGAAGACAAAGTCTAAAGTAGAAATATCACTGATTTCAACAATAAATGGGCATGGGCCCCTAACAGCAGGATTCTTCATTCAGCATTTGCATGTCAATGAGTGTGATGGTGAGTTCATTAAGGAGAGTGGTGCCAATGGTTGTGATGAGGGAAGAATACTTGGCAGGTAGTCCATGAAGTAGGGTAACAATAGTGATGGTTTCAGGAACCTCAAAACTGGCACCCTTTAGTTGGAATGTGAGGTCTTGGACAGATGTGACCCAGGCTTGCATTGACTGGTCATGGGCTTTCTCCATGGTGGATAGCTCATAGAGTATGGAAAAAATTTGGCCAAAGCTGTGAGACTGGTGGATGCTGGCTAGATTGTCCCAAATTTCTTTGGGGTCACCAGACTCAATGCAGGCATGGGGGAGTTGGGATGGAGAGAGGTGGAGGACAATCTTCACCCTTGCAAGTCACTGCTTGCAGACAAATGCTTTCACCATTTTGGAGTTGGGGCCAGTTACAGGTGCTAGTTCAGTTCTGGATACAATATCCCAGAGGTCCTGTTCTTCTAGCAATCTACATGCTCCATTCAGCATAGTTCATGTCATTTTGAAGTTTCTCGAAGGCAAGCTTCAAGGACAACATGGTGTGGGGGATGTGGTGGATGTGAGTGGGCATGCATGGCTGTGCAGTGATGGCACAGCAAGTAGTGTATGGGCTGGTTTCAAGGCACTAGCTGGCCTGATGAGGGGTACCAGCTGGTTTCTAGGTACTAGCTGACCTATCTAAACTGGCTGGGTTTGAGGCCCTAGCTGGCCTGCGATGTGACTGTCAGCTACTGGCTGGATTTGAGGCTCTAGCTGGCCTGTCTGCTAGCCTTACTGGCTGCCAGTGGATTTGGGGCTCTAGCTGGCTAGGAGGGGGTGGCTGCTTTGTCAGCTGAGTGAATAGATGCAGAGTCTACAACCCAAGGCTCATAACCTGAGAGAGCATGGGTAGTTGAGTGCACAGAGATGGTAGCACAAAGCAGAGCAAAAGGTAGCTACAGACATGTGATGTACTAGGTTGATGTGATTATGTAATCTATGCACTAACTATGTTGAGAGTGGTCTCCAACACAACAAGGGTCACTGCACAGCTGTGATACCTCAAACAACCACTGCAAGTCTGCTAGTTGTGAAGAGGGTCAAGAACTACCAAGTCTGTCTGGTAGGAGTTGAGGATTCAAGGGTTCAAGGGTTCAAGGGTGCTTGGAGCTTGGAAGAAGCAATCAAAGGTTCTGAGGGGATATAGGACAAGGTGTATTGTCAAGTAGATCTAAGCTGAGGTTACAGGATGAAATACACAGATTTATATAGGGTGAAAGAGATACTAGTCCAAGCAAAGAGCAGAACCATCACAAAGGGATCAAAGAGGAAGGAGATGCCTCTTGATCCCATACTACCACCATCCCCTCGTGGGAATTCCCCACCACCTACCAAATACCACTGTTTGAACAATGTTCCCTGCCCCATCTTGCTATCTGGCATTGGCAGGGTCTTCTACTCCTTCCCCAAGGGCACTTTTTGTGCCTGTTTCATCCCTCCCAGTCTCCCCTGCTATGTTATACACCAGCTTGACCAGAAGATGTACCTGTGGTCCTGGACCACACGGGATGGGCCAAAGAAGGGTAAAACCTTCTCTGTCCCCACCATCCCTATTGTGTGCCCCCCCAAGGCCACCCGGGCTGACCGTTGGGTGGTCTTCCTATTCCATGCCTTTAAAGCGCAGCTCACCCCACAGGCGCTCAACCAGGAAACTGGTCGAGTGCTCCCCTCCTATGTCCGTCTGTATTAGAACAACATGTTGATGCACTTCCATGCTCAGTTAGCCTCCCGCTCGAAGGCCCCCCCAAAGGGCTCAAAGGCTGCACTCCCTACCCACCACTCTCACGCACAGACCCCTACAGCACAGCCCCACCCTATCCCCCCCTCTCTGGCGACTGAACTGGAAGCCATGTGATCAGAAATTGCAACAGGGTGGGGGACTTGGGGGTCATGTGTAACAAAAGCTCACTTAGATCTGAGGCAGTGTCAAGGAGGAGGAAGAGGTGAGCATAGGAAAGAGCATGAAATGTGCATCAGCATGGATGCACATCAAAAAAAGCACATAACAGGGTGAGGAACCCAGGTCATGTGTACCACTTGGATCTGAGACAGCATCAGAGAGAAGGGGTTAAGTGCAGGGAAGAGTGTAAAATATATATTAGCATGAATGCACATGATGGGGCAGGGGTCCTAGAGGCAGTGTCAGGTGAGACTTCAAACATGGTGACCAGAACCAGCCTCAGACAAGGTCATGACTGCTGGTAAGTCAGACATGTAGCCCAAATGTTGAATGGATAGTCAGCAGTCCAGTCTTGAGAGAAAATGGTCTAAGTCATAGGTAGTGTGAATGAGTAGGAAGGCAAGGTGGGACAAACCAGAGTGGGGTGTGCACATGTGCACACACCCAATTAACTGACTGCCAGGAAAAACATGGCACTGAGGAGAATACTTGAGGTAGTGCTGGTCCAAGTGAGTTAAATAAACATACCTGCAAACATGACAATGATATGACTTTATTGCAGGTGGGTGAGAAAAGCAAAGAGCCAAACAATGAACAAATGCAATACTTAAGTCTCATGCAAACAATCAACAATGTCATGTATCCATCTGTTCCTCAAGCTCAAGTCCACTAATGAAATGAAACCTTGAAGTACATCTCCATTATCCAACAAATCCTACACCTCTCCCTTCCCTTTCCCTCTCCTCACATTCCACCCACTCAACAACAGTATATATCAACAAAAACAAGGGGGCAACACAATGCACTGGCAAGTAACAATGTGACAATGTGTCACATCATCCACATGTTGTGTTCACCTCCTCCCTTCCCACTGTGCCACCTCATCCTCCTTCACTTTGTGTCACCTGAACTGACAACAACAATGACAGATCAACACTTCCATTTTCCTTTCCCTTCCCTCTCCACCACCCTACCACCAATTCATCACCATAACATGATGGCAATGAGGCAATGCTATGACATGACAATGACAAGGTGGCAACACATTTTTTTCACTGTCCATGCATTGTATCCATCTTCTCCACCACCTCTCTCTTTCCCCCTACCTCACCTCACCCCTCTCTTCTGTCTGGGACAGCAAGGACATCAGTGATACAACATGATGACAATGTGATGACATGTTGCATCGTCCACATGCTATGTTTGTTGCTTCTCCTACACTCACTTGGGTTATTTTGTACTTAGTACTATGTGAACAAATGGGTTGAGCACCATACATTGATTGCATTCTAGATATCCTTTTTACTACACTTTTTGTGCTTTTGGTCACACTTTTGTACTGACTTTTCATAGAACTTTTTATTAATCAACTGTGTTACATGGGTGTTGTAAAAAGTCAGTGAAAAGTAGTAAAAGTAATGAAAAGTAGAAAAAGTAGGGTTGGATCTCAAAGTCAAAAAAGTTGCCATATATTTTGCTGATATGTAAGTTAGGTGTTTTCCCACAGAGAGAAGGTGGTGGTATCAGTTCAAGAGGCATCTCACAAGGAATTATCTATCAACATCTACCTTTGGAAAGCAGATCATCCTCTATAGTAGCATTGCCCAGGCTCCTTCCCATCCTTGTGCTGGAGGGAAAGAGGGCGTCATTCTGTTTGTAGTTGTTAGTGTGAAATTTTGAACTCAGCATACTTCCTAATTTGGGCCCTCAATCCCTCCAGCAGTGGCTGGCACAACTTGTCCACAAGGTTCGTGTCCCAACGCTTGGCAGTGTCGGCATTGTTGTCAAAGTGACACAATATTAGAGTGCTGTGCAGTCCATGACAGATATGGAAATGGCAAAAGAAATAAAAAAATAATATAGTTAGCCTTTCCTACTTGGCCTCATGTCCCCTAGTGTTGAAGAGATCCGAGAGCGAACACTTACAATTCTCGAGAAACGGCCATGTCTATGGCAAGCACAAGTGACACAAACACTACCACAAGGAAATAAGGATGTAGTGTGTATCACTGGGATGTCAATGGGGAAGACCTTAACATTCTGGATTCCACTTCTATTCCAAGTCCGTCCAAATGGCATCCAGATCATTGTCACCCCCTAAACCAGCTTGGAAGTAGGGATCAGCACGGGTTAACCCTGGGGTGTCACGACTCCAACCCTGACCCGACCCCACTGTAACCTGTACCCGTGCAAGAAGGGGAGGGGAGATGCACACGACATGATGACTATGCGACAATGTGTCGCATAGTCATCATGTCGCATACTGTCGGCGTCGTGTCATTGCGGATGAGGGGAGGCAGGGGAGAAGGAGAGGGGGAAGAGGGAAGGAGATGAACACGACACGTAGACAATGCGACAATGAGTTGCATCGTCATCACGTTGTGTTATTGCAGACGAGAGAGGAGAGGAGAAGGATGGGGGAAGGGGAGACGAGGAGAGAGATGAGGGAAGGAGAGGAGAGAGGTGGGGGGAAGGAGAGAGGAGAGCAAGGAGATGAACACGATGCGTCGATGACGCAACAATGTGTCACATCGTCGTCTTGTCGTGTTGTTCCAGGCGAGGGGAGGGAGAGGAGAGAGATGGGGGAAAAGGAGGAAGGGGACAAGCATGACGCATCGTCATGTCATCGCGTCAATCTGTCGTCGTTGTCATCATTGTTGTCATTATCGGGAGGGGAGAGAGGTGAGGAGAGAGAAGAGGGGGAAGCGACGGGTACAACGCGTTGATGGTGCAACAACGCTGTTACACCATCGTCACATCGTGTTGTGTCACCGCCTCAGAGGAGAATGAGTGGGAAGAGATCGGAGGTGGGGAGAGAAGAGAGGGGGACAAGATGGGCATGACGCGTGGACAGTGCAACAGTGTTGTTGCACCGTCGTCGCGTCGTATTCCGTCAACATCTCAAAGGAGGACGAGTGGGAGGGAGGAGGGGAAAGGGAGGAGAGAGGAGGGAGGAGAGAGGAGGGAGGGAGGAGAGGAAAGGATGGTGTTGTGTTGATGTACGTGTCGCGACTCGTTGTCGCTGTTGTCGTCATTGTCATCCATGGGGCTGTCTGTGGTGGCAGAGGAAGAGGGAGAGAGTGGGTGGGGAGAAAGAGGAGAGGAGAGGAGAGGGCGGAAGAGATGAGCACTCACCCCGGCAGCCCATGCCCATGCAGATCTCTAGTTAGGACGGCTCCGGTTTACCATTGCTCGTTGTGTGCTATACCTGATCACATCGGCAACTTGAACGTTAACACCAGAGGCCCTCATGAAGATCCTGGATCCAGCGAATATTCAAATCCATATGGATCGACCAAACTTAGTATTTGCAACTCGTACATTGTATTTAGCAGCAGGTTGACCTTTCGGGAGTTATCTATCTCAACTAATGATATAAATAAAATTAGTCAATTATTGCACTACTTTGACAACAATGCCAACACTGCCAAGCGTCGGGACATGAACCTTGTGGACAAGTTGTGCCAGCCGCTGCTGGAGGGATTGAGGGCCCAAATTAGGAAGTATGCTGAGTTCAAAATTTCACACTAACAACTACAAACAGAATGATGCCCTCTTTCTCTCCAGCACAAGGATGGGAAGGAGCCTGAGCATTGCCATGCTTTGGTTAACTAGTAATCAGTTTAGATTCCACTCAGTTTACACCTAGTCAGGTTCATGTGAGTTTTATGTATGTACAATAATAAACTGATTTCTGGTATTACATGGTTGATTTTATTCACAACCAATAAAAACCATGGATTTGTGGAGAATGGTTTGAACTAGTCTCAAACCAGTTAAAATCAGTATGGGAAAAAAAAGAATATATATACAAAGTGACATGAAATTAAAATACAATGGATCAATTAACAATGATACCTCAACTCTACAATACAACACTATTTATCAAACTACTGCTACTGGCATGATAACTATGTAAAATCATAGGTATGGATTAGACCTTGAGCTATCCTGAAGTCTGTACTTAAGGACTAGTAGTCCAGTAAGAGAAAAAAGACTGGAGTTTAAATCACTGCTTTCTCCCAATGAGGTTGAAGTCTCAAAAGTGACTTGATTATCTAGAAGTTCCTTGTCAAAGTACCTCCTATCCCACACTAGAGGTCATGGTTCAAGAAAGTCAGAAATCAAGAAGATACTAAAATCTCTAGAAGTACTCAAATCAAAATGTTCTGACCTGCATAGCAAGACTATCACTTGGCACAAATTCAATCTCATATGTTTCTTCAATGCTATTCAGGCAACTAGGAGTGAAACAAGTCTAAAGCAAGGGACTTGTTAAAGTGGAAGAGATGTAGGGTTGTGACTTAAGGACCAAGAGAGGTGAAAACTTCAAGAGAACTTTACTGAAGTCTCTGGAGACTAATCATTTGTTATGATTTTCTCCTGTTTCTTCTTGTATTGCCTTTCTTCCTTTGGACTTGCACTTTTACTATTTAAGCCCTGTTTAGGCCTTATCCATTGCTTGCTTACTAATTCCACTGATCCAATTGTATCCATAGTATTTGAGTCATTTCTCTTTCATCAGGATCTGCTCCCATTGTATCTAGATGACATGTCTCCTTCCTCTTTTTTTTTTTTTTTTTTTTTTTAAATTCCATTATTGTCCATGGAGGGTACGTACCCTATGTTGGACAAAACAGACACTACATACCAACTACTAGGGAAAAGAAGGTTATGTGGGTAGTAAAGACCATCTGGCATCTTCTGCCCATGCTACCATTGCTGTAGGTTGCATACACTTGGGCCCCAAGGTGGGGCCAAGCAGATAGGAATGGGGATGTGTAGACTACAGTAGAGAAAAGGGAGCCCAACAACTTAGACCCCATGGCACTGGCGATGGGCCAGGGCCCTTCCAACTTGCACAAGCAGTGAGGGAGCAGCAGAAGAGAAAAGATAAGAGAGCAATAGGGGGAGAGTGGGAGTGAGGTGGAGGCTAATACTGTGATGCCACATAGATGTGGTGGGGGTATAAGTAGTGAGAGGGTTAGGGTGGGGAGGATGCAGAGATGCCAGTATCGGCAGGCAGGGCAAGACAGAGGTCGACCAGGGTGACATCGGCAAATTTGGCAATATGAAAATCGCTGTTGGAGTCAAATCCAGCATAGAAGGGGGGGTGGGAAGGGCCCTGGAGCATCAGTATTTGCCCTACATCGTTGGGGAGGTATTGACCTCGGTGTACAGCCATGGCGGAGTCACAGGCATTGGTTATCCACAGTGGGCACTGTGGGTGTTCCAGGACTGTCTGCAGCCAAGGAATAGATGAGGGGGCGGTCCAGCTGAGCACCGAGGAGAGAGAGGAGGAAGGTGAGGCTGGGTGGGGGGGGAGGACAGTAGGAGCTGTGGCAGGAGAGAGAGGTGCGTGGATGCCATCGGAGACCACCAATGAGGCAACAATGGCACAGAGCTCCATCAATTTTACACTTCAAAGGTCATGAGGTCATATAGAATTTAGTCTGTGCATGAGCTAAGTGAAGTGCTGCATCCAAGTCCCTTCACTCCTACCACCTTGCTTCAGCTCAGCAGTGTCTGCAGCCCCTGAGTGCAGCTTCTCCTCACACTTTCTTGCACCCACCCACCACTCCCAGTCACAGAGTAATGCCCTTGCTCCCCCTCTCACTCATCCATTGCACTCTGCTCTAGACTAGCCTTGTGTCTGCCTGGGCCCAACCTAACCCATGCAGCTGAGCTCCCCTGTCACAGCAGTGCATCTGGCTTTGCCCACCTTACTACCCTCTCATCACCCTCTCCTCTCTCAGCCATGAAAGTGATTTGAATGCACAAACATGTGCTCCCCCTTACTCATCTGTTGTGCTGCCTTTATATTAGTCTCACATGTATCTGCTTGGGCCTAACTGAACCCACACAGCTTGACTCCCATTGCAGCAGTGTCATGCTGGCATGTCAGGCTGGAAGCCCCTTCTGGGCTTTGCCCACCTCACTAGTACCCTCATCTCACCCTCTCTTCTCAGCCATGATGGTGATCAGAATGCATGGAGTTGTTATTTGCTATTTTAAGTACTGTTAGGTGGTGGTGAGATTTACTGATGTGGCCTGACACTGTTATATAGTCAAATGGTCATGTGTGTGGTTGCCACAGTTGGCTTTTTGGCACAGCTTAAATAGCTTTTCAATAAACTTTTTTTTTACTTTTCTACATGCTGTGTGCACTTTTTGAACTACTTCTTGTGCTTTAAAAAGTGTTGGGTGTCTTTGGGCAAGTTAGAGATGTCTCAGAAAAGTTAGTGTGCTTTTTCCACTTTTTTGCCTTTTTTTTTACTTTTATAAGTAAGAAAAGTACAAATATATTTTGCTGATGAAGCTTCAACATGCTTATCCACCTTCCTGTACAGTATTCAACTGTTGGAGGTGGGCCAAGTCTTTCTCTCCTTCTCCTAGGGCACTGTTACAATCACTCTAAACCTTGTTGACAACTTTGCTGACACCTTGCTGACCACCACTTGACTCTAACCATTGGTACTCTCTCAATAATACTATCTTAATCACTGTTACAACTTGGATAATGCACTTCAGCTCTAATTATTCAAATATGGGGATCAATGATTTGCACAGCCACAAGGTTCAGCAGGTTTGACACCTTCAAATACACAATTACACTTTAGAAACTCATGTTTTCTTCACATTTACCACTTGTATGACCTCTTAAGATCCAGACCTACTAACCCTTGTACCAAATCTAGGCCTTACTAGACTTGTAGTATGACATTCCATTCCACATCTGCTTGCTTCATGCCCACCCTACACATGTGCTCCTCATGCCTCCCCTACTATGACTCAATGACTCAGTATGATACAAATACATCCTATGGCTATGTATTCTAGATCTACACACCCTCTACACATATAAACCCTTGTACTGTAGCATAGTAGCATATCTTTAGATTTACCATATACCTATACAAACAGTAGAATAGTATATAAGAGACCCTCCTAGCTCCTAGAAGGACCCAGTCTTGTCCTCTCTGGAGTTTTCCCAAACCTCTAGATCCCTTGACTTGCTTTCTATTGTCCTTCTACAAATAACTTAAGCCTATAAAGGTTTGGTTGTTTCAGCCACATTCTGTGCCAAGTTCATTCCCCCAGCTGTCCTTATCTATATTCTAAAATAATCCTAATGAAACAACCAAGACTTGAGAATATTCACTTGATATTTACTGACTTAGAGCAAAGAAAACTATGAGATTCCAACAACAGTAGAGGGGAACACTCTAACTTGAAGAGGACTTACATAGCTGGGGCCTCTAGTTAGAGCTTGGGCCTTTATACTACTATACATGTTTGATGTTATTTGAGTGATACTATACTACCAGAGATAGAGTTATTACAGCTATTGGTTGAAAATAAGATATGAGTCATCCATGAGATAAAGACAAGAATAAATATAAGTCATTGAGTGTGCTAAGATTGAATGATGATAAGAGTTAGGGAAGAAATGTGCTGAAATAAATATCTGACCTTCTCTAACTCTCCTACTTCAAACTCCAGAGCAAAAATATCAGATCTCTACACTTTCTCTATGCACACCTTTTCCTCTCCAACTCAACTCATGCTAGTATATATTTTATATTGCTGTATTCACTTGGAAACATGGCTCCAGTATTTGTACACCTGACTCCTAGTTACTTATATTCCTGTCCGTCCATCTTACTCAGATCTTACTGATCTCCAGAACTCCTTAGTAATTTCTCCAAATATATAAATTGTAGTTACTCCTTTAGCATGATTATCAACATAGAGAGGGAGAGATTGAAGAACAGTAACTAACTTGAGGTTGATTTTAGTTGATATCTGAACTAAGAATCACATATATACTCAGAAGAAAGTTAGATTAGCAACTGAAGCAATTGGAGATGAGGCTAAATGAGCTAAGTAAGGATTGAGTAGCCAGAGTCCATGATGCTCAAGTGAGCATAGGCTACAAGGCTATATAGAACCAAGACTAAAAGAAAACAAGAGAAACAATAAAGAATCTAAAAGAAGTCTAAGTCAGAAGCAAAGGAGATCAGAAGAGAGTTAGGGCTAGGGTCAGGGCCAGAGTCAGGGTTAGCAAAACAGTATATAATAGTAACAATGCTAGTTTAACTCCAAGAAGATGACAACCAAGTGGTGTTCACATAGAAAAGGTTCTTCTGAAATTCAAAGCTAACTATGAGCTATTTTATTGCACCATTAACCAACCTATCCCTAATGATGCCAATTCTGCTGAATAGATACATAGTGTAAAAGCTCAGAATTACTAATACTTGGAACAAGTTCAGCCAAAGCAAACTCAAAGTCCTCTTTCTTTACCACTAGTTGCAACTCTGTGTCCAACTTCATTTCAGAGATAAAAAATTGAGGTGAAATGGGGTGATGTTTATACTTGAACAGAGCATTCAATTCAGCTATATTGAAGCCAGATCAACTTATGAAAATCCTTGAAGAAACACACAAACCTCTTTCCTTCTCCAGTTCCTCAACTTTACATGAGAGTGAATGAAGCAGTGCATCAGCACACAGTGCATAAAAGTCTGCACCAGTATAGTTAAAAGGACAACAATCAGCAATTGCAGACAAATCAAGATTGGTGTCCAGGTTAAACTTTCTGGTCAATGCTTTCAAGATATCAAGTTGGGCTGCATGGGTTTCACAAACCCCCAGGTAAAGCATCCTGTCAAATCTGTATTGAAGACTCCCAATGAGTTTACAACCCAAAACAAATGAGATTTACAAACCGTCCTGGGCGCAATAATGCAGGATCCAATAAGTCTGGACGATTGGTAGCCCCAATTACAAACACATCCATGCCTCC
>JBBPMZ010000098.1:0-26910 GCA_038090575.1 Tylopilus cf. pernanus | reverse complement strand
GCGCGCTGGTGGCGAGCGGGCCAGGCGTTGGCATCGCAGGGGCTCAGATCGAGATCATGGCTGTCCGGGAGAACGACGAAGATGTGGTCGGTGCAGGTGGGGGCATTCTGTTGTGGGCCGAGACAGAGGGTGGGTGTGTGCTCGGCGGGTCGGCGGTGAGCACGAGGGAGAAGCGGCCCGAGGTAGTGGGGGAGGAGGCTGCGGCGGAGTTGGTAAGGAATTTGAGTCATGGGGGATGCGTCGACGAGTATTTGCAAGACCAGATGATCATATTTTTGGCGCTGGCCAAAGGGACCTCCGTCGTCAGAGTGGGTCCGCTCACAGATCATACCCGGTCAGTCCCTTTCCTCGTCATCATTATTCGACATGGACTAAGGCCTGCAACAGAACAGCGGTCCACGTAGCTCAATTAATAACAGGTGCAAAGTTTCACATTGACGGAGGCGCACATGAAAGTGCGATCATAACGTGCGAAGGGATTGGATTCAGCTACGGCAGCATCCAGTAGCGCCTTGATGCGGGATACCCTGTAAAAACCTCCCAAAATAAATTACGATTATTGTAGGAGCGCAACAATCTGTATGTCAAAGCACCGTATTACAAGGGAGTTGCTAGGTAAGTCCGATATAGAGTAGAGCATATCTGCACTGAGTGTACCATCAAAAAATCTAGCGGTTCCAAGAAAGAAGCGACATGTCTCCCAAACGTCTAGAATTCAATCAGACTGGAAATCAATTAT
Source organism: Tylopilus cf. pernanus (assembly GCA_038090575.1). NCBI lineage: Eukaryota > Fungi > Basidiomycota > Agaricomycetes > Boletales > Boletaceae > Tylopilus > Tylopilus cf. pernanus. The sequence goes on along the minus strand of JBBPMZ010000098.1, from coordinate 26,171 downwards.
GACCAGGCGAGCATCTCACCGAGGTTTGAATAGGTGACGGATGGTGCCCGCCAGCGCGAGAAGTACGAACACCCCTGCCGCTGCGACATAGGCCCAGCCCAGGAACGGGTTCTTTCCACCTATCCAAGAAACCGTGGAGATCACAAGTGACTTTGTACCCCCGAAGCCTTGTACCGGGTAATCTAGCACACGAATCATGAGCCAGATTGAATGTCCCTTGCAGCCCAACTTACTGAGATATATCTGAACTTCGTATTGCCCCGCAGGCAAGGTAGCCGTGTCGTTCCTCCCATACAACTTCGAGAAAGTAGGTAAGCCAGCGGTCCTCATCCAGTTTTGGAAGTGTTCGTCCGCTTGGAGGTTTGGCGGCGGCGTGTCGTTTGAGTAGCCGTTCGGGTATCTGAGTGCCCAGTTGGGAGGAGGCGCAATCTGGTCGAACTTTCCGACATAACCGGACGTCGCACTGTATTTTTTGGCTTCACCTGGCCAGGCGATGCCACTCTGTGTAAAGTTGTAGTCCGATGCGCCAGTCGTGTTAACCGGACGGAAACCAGAAAATGTATCTGCATACCGAAAGTCAACCTGAAGATGATTCCCCAAACAATAACACGCATTACCGTTGAACACAGAGTTCGCGATCAAACCACACGGGTAGATACCCTTTCCGTCACTCGTCACTGCTAATGGCTTGCAATTGCTACTGCTGAGGTCACTTGCAGACACATAGTCGCCCTGAAGTTGAGAGGTATCGAGACTCTGAACATATCGTCGATTGTTTTGATAGTAGTTGGTGAGTTTGTAATATTGAAACACAGAAGCCGGTAGATCTGCTGCGACGTCAAAACGGATGTAGCAAACGTGTGTCTCGTTGGGAAGGGTCGTCGTCGAGTTAAGAAGGTATGCATATTGTGGTGGGGTAAACGACTTTCCGCTATCCGAGGAACGGAGGTTGTATGAATAGGAGGGCATATCGACGAAGTTGAGGGCGTCCACAGACGAGGCACTCGTCAGGTTCCAGCAATCCGTGTAGTCAAAGGTCATTTCAGATACCTGTCAGTACCAAGGACAAGGATAAACGTGTCCAGAAAGGTAAGGGAAATCGATCGGGAACGAATGGACACGTACCAAGCTGCTTCCCCATACGAGTAGTCCGCCTATTGGGGCAAATATGATGCCGGTGATGAAAAGTGTAGGCAATACGGTCTTAGGAGTAAGTATGGGCTGCCATGCCTTCAGACGTTGTTGCTTGAAGGCAGTATCTTGACGAGGGATTGCTGCGGTCAGACGCTGGGAAAGAGGGTATGTGGCGACAAAGACTCACTTGCAGGACGTCTCCAGTTTCCCTTTTCCTTTTTACGCTCGCCATTCTGGTCGTCATTGTCGTCGTTGCGCTGCTTCTTGCGACTGAAGAGACCCATCGTTGTGGTCGTCGTCGAAGAGATATTACAGTGCTGAATAACTCGGTCACAGCCACGATGGTGATGCTGACGCTTTGCAGTGTCATTATTAGTCAGCAGTCTAACTTGACCATCATGGTCGCGGTGCAAGCCATTGACGAAATAACAGATCCAAGAAAAGTCATTCAGCGCATCTACGACGGTGGTGATCATGACATCCTTCGCTTGCCATATGCAGTGACGAAGCACTTTTCAGAGCTATTCTTTAGTGCAAGTGATCCGCACGCGTTAGACCAGGTTGGACCAGTCAGCCTCTCACCAACTTTATCATGATACTAATCGGACGCACCTAGCTCCCATCACTCGATATATTTCACCCCCCTGAATCGTACACGGAAGGGACGCTTGTTCGTTTTCGCGCCATGGTCCAGGATACCTCGCTTCAAAATGAAGTATATCTCGCGAGACTTACCCATGATAGGTGTGGAGGGTGGGGAATACAACCGACACACGATGAATATAACTTGAATGCAGTAAATTCCGATCGCCTTGGAATCGCTTCTGTCCTTTGGACAGTCTCTGTTCCTGGTGACTCTCCGTGGCGAGCAGCTGAAATCTCTCAGCCAGATTCAAGTACGTAGTATTCGTCATCTTTATTTGCTTGTTAATTGACCAAGTATACAGCAAGCTTCCCCGTACACAAGCCGGTTCTTCCTCACAAGTTCCCTATCCCAGGAGCCACGCACATCGGTGTTCGTGTAAAGGTACACCTTTTCGTCACCACCGCACCGCGCACCGCTGATCCACACCAGTTATATACCAGCAGTGATGCAGGCAGCCCACGTCCTGCAGATGTGATCACATTTGTTGGACTTGTCTCGTCGGAACTGTATGTGTTAAATCTGTCCGACCATCGCTCACCTGACGCGTTATATCACCAAGCCTCAGTACAGAAAGTGATTTTTCATCAGAAGTTCCTGTTTTGCATGTTCTCTGTCATCAGGCGGCCTCAGAAATGCCAATTATCCCGGGCATCGATCCGAGTTTGCGCACAGAGCTCATTGATTGGATATCCAAAGAGGCTCTTGGGGGTGACAGGGATGCCGCAGAATGGCTTTTGCTTCAAGTGGTCTCGAAAACGTCGGTACAGACAAACATTTTCTTTGATTCTTATCCTGATCTTCACTGTAGACACGCGCGTGCGGTGCCTCTTTTGCCCCTTTCCCTGACGATATCTCGCTTTCCTCAACCTTCTTTGCCTGAACTCCTTCCGGCACTCTCTCACGTCCTTGCAGACCTTCTGCCCCAGTACCTCTTCGTTCCGCTTTCATTGGACCTTCTAAACAAGACTCCTTTCCTTCCCGAGAGTAAAGAGGAGGATTTACATGCCGGATATCTGCAGCTTCCGCTGGGAATGACAATGGTTTTGACTGAGAGTGCGATACAAGAGGGTCAGCTAATGGAGAAGGGTACGCGACAGCTTCTCTTCTCCATACTGGCTATCAATGCGCTTAATGAAAGGCATCCTGAACGTCCGAGCGGTTCAGGGTGTGATGGACACGCAGACGCTGGAATACCTATTTCCGTTCTCGAATAGATTTACTTTCAAGACCGACCTCTCCATGATCGTGTTGAGCGAAGGAAGGAAGAGTGTGTTCTTCGAGGTAATCCTAGACATGGAATCGCCTTGCAATGACTGAGTCCTCATCCTCAGACTAGCATCAACTTTCCCTTTCGGGGCTCTTCCGGCGCTCTTGATTTATACAAGCCCAAAAATGAGATATCTTTCCCTTCTGTGGAGAAACTGACAGATTATCGTTCGTACATCTCTTCGTGTAGAGCGATGATCGAGAAAGTACAAGTAATCGAAGAGACCTCTAAGGTGACGGCGGTCTCGTTTCAGATACGGTCGAGGGCTTATCATACGGGCAGTATATTCAAGATGACTTTGTCCGTCAGCGTCAACAAGACAAATCGATGACTTCGGATGAGCTTATACATCTCATGAAGGTGGCGAGGTTAGTATCTTTTGGCCACCTTCGTGGTCTATGATTATATTCGCAATATCTAGGCTTCTTGCAGCATCTAGGTTACAGGACAAGGTAACCAATGATATATGGGAACAGGCTAAGGAACTTGATCTTCGGAGGCGGACACGCTAGTCGATGTGGCAAGCACAGTTACAAAATCAGAATTCAGAGACTCACACGCGACGCTCTTTTTTGTACCAGTCAATGTACCTGAGTATATCCCCGTCTGAGATGAAATACCGATTGCCGTCGTGTTCGAAAGTGGGCTGCTTGGAGAACCTTTACATCGAGGCACTCCCGGTCATCTATTTGCCAGTTGACCATACTTGACAGGGCTTATCGATGGGTGAAGCGTCAAATCTCATCACACAGGGAGCTCAATTCTCCTTGAGGCGCGCACCGCGAAGGGTAAAAACACTCTTCGACGAGGATGGGATGTCAGTCTTTGACAGCGATGAATTGTAAGTAGACACTCCTATGGCAGTTGGCGCATTTCATAGACGCGTTCTGCTGTCACGGTAGTGCCTATCTTGTGTATATAGAGTGGGTACTCCCGTTGCAATGTTCCGCATCAGCCTCACCTCCTGTAAGTATTGGGGGTCAAGACTTCTGGGTTACCTTTGACACTGGCTCGTCAGATTTGGTGAGTTCAGTCTTGGCCGCCGCCGCCTGCGGATATTGACCTGTTTCTCCCCGACAAGTGGGTTATCTCCTCGAATTGCACGACTGTGGACTGCCAAGGAGTCGTGGCGTACTCTCCGTCGGTATCGTCTACTCTTCGCCTGTCCAGTGTCGATTTCAGGCTATTCTACCTTATTGGGTCCGTGGAGGGCGCCGTGGCCACTGACATGGTTACTCTTGGTTCCATCCGAGTGATTTCTCAGACATTCGGTAATTTCACTGCTCGACGTGCTAGTTTCCGACCGATGCTTACCTTCTGCTAGCATTAGCCAACAGAACGGACGACCTTTTCTTGGCGACGACAGGGAACTCCGGTATCCTCGGTCTCTCGTTTTCGCCTGCAGCCGCAATTCGATCGACTGTGGGCACCACCCTTCTCGACAATCTTTTCTCCCACCTGAGCGAATCGAACCGTTTCTTCGCTTTCAAGCTTGGTCGCAACAGTACCCTCGGGAATCCAACTATCGCTGCCTCGTCCTTTACCATCGGCAAGCTTGATCCGTCTATCGTGAGTGCAAATGGGACGGGTGAGCTAGCGTACTTCCCCGTCTTCAAGTCTCCCTCGGGACCTTACGACTACTGGAAGCTTCCCATACAAAGCTTGACCATCAACGGTTCTCCCTTGCCACTGTCTAAGTCTCTAGTTGTCGATGCGCCTGCGCCTATCGGCATTCTCGACACGGGAACGACCCTCATTCTCGGACCCACCCCAGACGTGAATGCGTTTTGGGAAGGTGTCGGAATTGGTGGATCAACGAGGTACAATGTGCAGACGAACCTATGGGAAGTGCGCTGTGACCGCGCCGTCGACGTTCGTTTTATGTTTGGAGAGGGTGACGATCAGACGGAGTATGCGGTGCATCCCGAGGATATCAGCTGGGCAGAGGGGAAGTCCAAAGATGGATGGTGCATGGGAGGTGTGCAGATCAATGACGGGGTGCGTGTACGAGCCCGTTGAGCCGACCCATCAACTCATGGGTCCATTGCAGGTCAATTCGGGAGATTGGCTACTTGGAGATGTCTTCCTGAGGGTGTGTCGTGACGAGTTTGCGTGATTCAACATGCTCTGATGGGATTTGCGTTCTCCTTCAGAATGCATATGTTGTCCATCATGGCGCGACGTCTTTGAAACCGCCACTCATTGGACTTTTGAGTCTTACTGAGCCTCTAAGCGCACTAACGGATTTTCAAAGTGTGCGCGGATCGGATCCTGCGCCGGCACCGTCCATAGTTGTGCACAGCGGTCCAGTCCAGTGGACAGGAAATACGAAGCTTGCTGTGGCAATGTCGGCGGTTGGCGGGTTTCTGGTTGGCGGACTGATCACGGGGTATTGTACGGTGAGAAGAGGGTCGAAAAGGGCGAATGCCAGGCGGTAGTAAGCAGTAAAGATCCAGTATTCACCGGCGTTAGGGCTACTACAACATAGGATGATACACTTGCGAGCACCGGAATACGTACACACAAACGAACAAAAAGAAGATACTTATATGAGGTTATCCCTGGACATACCCCGGCTGATAGCCCTTACCATAATTCTGTGATGGAGGGGCTGGGGGCGATCCAGACTGGTACTGGATAGGAGGGCCAGGATACTGATATCCTGGCTGAGCTAGAGGTGGCTCCCACCTGGTTCCGAGGATAGTTAGAGTTACACCAGGAGTTGTGTAAGCTGATGAATGAGAACCTACCCTGGCTGCATGTCTGTCTGTAGCTGGCATATCCCACACATCCAGACCTTTCTAGATTTGAACGGAATCAAGGGCACGAAACAGAGCTCAAACCATTTGCGCGACTTGGCGGCAAACATGGCAGCTTGGAACGTTCAAGGTAAACGTTCAATGCAGACTGAAAGAATGTCCAAGGGTACACTCACCGTTATTGCACCTAGGGCAGATTCTTGCACCTTCATTTCCGTCGGGCGATACCTTGGTTGGGCAGCCAACTGGGTTTTCAAGTCAGAACCAGTTGCGGAGATGAGGAATTATTAAACTGCTGAGACTGACATACGATGGGGATACAGACTAGAATCATAACATTAGAAGATAAGGCTCAAGGAAAGAAAGGAGCTCACAAATAAAATCCATCATTAAGCAGGGGGGAGGCTTGGTAGTATAGCAAGCCGGGTGCTCACGTGACCTGTAAATTTTACCGTGTTGGGCTTCATTGATTGGTAAGCCACTGTTGCACTCAGTGCTCACATCACATGATAGGTTAGAAAGTATATATATATATTTTTTGGACAAGTGATTTTATTGTGTAGCAACTGAACTAGCCTAGTCCTACACAATATGCTAAGGCAGGTATGTAAGTACCTGGTCCGAGGGAAAATGCTCTTATTCACACCCTGAATCCTCAGGGGGTGTGGGGCTCTGTATGCTATTCGGTGACCCTGGTAGTGCCAGGGGGCCAACATAGTTTGATACCCACTAAAACCTCAAGGTTTGTTACCCAGTTTGGTTGATCAGTGTTCATTACTATGTATGCTGTTCCAGGTGTGTTTTATTTTGTTGGTGAAGGTGTTATCTCGCTTAGATTTTGCTAGTTGTCTTTCAATGTCAAGTCAATTCTTTATCTTGTGTTTCCATTGTGATTTTATGGCATGAGGGGAGAGTTGGGTTCCCCCTATGGTTTGTGCACATATTGTTGCCCAGATCAAGTGTGCTGATTCTGAGATGAGGATTCTTTTGAGGTGTGCTTGTCCTCTTTTGGCCAGGATCTGTTTGGCTGGTTTGTCTGGGTGTGGGTTTTGCTTGTATGGTGTGGAGATATTTCCACATCCAAGGATGTGGCCCACGGAGGTGGGGAACTGCATCAGATCTGTCGTGGGCCATAGATTCTTTGTTAGGTTCCAAATCTGTTGGTGGATTTGGGCATCACACTCAAAGAAGATATGTTCAAGTGTTTCTATTTGGTGGATGCAGTGGATGCAGTACACACAGTGTTCATAGTTGGTGATTCGTTCCCAGAACTCACCAATGCAAAGGGAGCCTGTCATAGCTTGGTACAGGAAGGCTTGGATCAGGTGGTGTATGTTGGGGTGTCAAAGGTTTTTCCATAGGGTGGCATCAGTTTCCATTTGGCTAGTGATGTCATTTATTGCATACCTTCAAGTTGTTAAGTCCAGGTTTATTAGGGTTTGTCTTGGGTATGGGTGGTGCTTGTCATGGATGAGGGCTTGGTATTCAAGATGTTGTGACATTGTTGTGAGGTGAATTCCATTGGCTTTGAAATTCTCTGGGACAGTGAGATCTATTGGCTTGTGCTCTTGTTTTTGGGCACCCAGTTTTGCCAGTTTATCAGCTTTCTCATTTCCTGTGATTCCCAGGTGTCCTTTAACCCATTTGAAGTTGGTGGGGGCCATTTGGCATCTCAGTTGGTAAGCAGCTGCATCAAATCATTCACAGTTGGCAATATTTATCCATCCATTGTCTTCCCATTTTTTAAGGTGTGTTGTGAGGCCATCTATGGTGTACCTCAAGTCTGTGACTATTGTTAGAGGCAGAGTGGAGTCTGTTAGTTGAAGTGCCATTACTCAGGCTATAGCAGCCAGCTCCCCTGATTCAAGTTGGTTTGATTGGTGGGGGCTGGGTACTCTAATTGCTTTATTTAGTGGGTGATTGGGGCTGAACCAGATTCCACTTCTGGCTGCGGCATTGAGTTTGCCATTGTGGGGGCAGGATCCATCTGTGAAGACTTCTATTGGGGCAATTTCCTGGCCCCTTCCCATTCTGGGGTTTGTTAGGTGCAATGCTGGTTCTATTGGGTCTGTTCTTCTGTTCGGTAAGATTCTGAAACATTCTTCTAGTTGGCCTCTTGTTGTGACTGTTGGGTTGAAGATGACAGTGTCTCCATTTTCTAGGATCGCTTGCTGATTTTTTTCTTTTTGTCTGTGGGTGAGTGTTAGGTTATCTTTTTTAGGGTGCTCATACAGGTCATATTTTGGGGATAGGTTGCCTAAGATGTTCTTCGCAATTTGTGTGCACACATCTGGGTTATTGCATTCACAATCTCGGTCTCTCCTGCACTGTTGGCAGCAACATTCTTTGGTTGGTCTGTGGTTGGAGTCATGTCTGTTGAGTTTTCTGCTAATTCTTACTAGGTCTTTCATGTTTGCCACTTTGTGGATGTTTCTTAGGCAATTTGATTCTTTCTTTCAATATTGTGGTGGTGGGACACCAACATGGTACCAGGCTGGCATTTGACATTTCAGGAAATTTGACAGTTTACGTGGTGCAAAGGTGAGGTGGTGTTTTTTCGCTGTTTTGAGTAGGGCAATGACTGGGTGTGGAGTTTGTTTCCCATCTTTACACTTCCTTCCTGATGGGTGCAGGGTGGTGAGGAACTTGAAGGTGTTTACACTTCCTTCCTGATGGGTGCAGGGTGGTGAGGAACTTGAAGGTGTTTACTTCAGCCAGGCTTTGAATGCCATTGGGTTGTACACAGTTGATGATTGCATCTGTTATGAGGGCCCATGTTGGGCACAGGTTTGATGGGGACAGGTAGGATTGGAGCCAGGTGAGTTTGATGGCTTCATTCCGTGCTTTGATGTCTAGCAAGTTTATTCCTCCTTCTTGTATGGATTTCCTCAGATTGTTGAGACTAGTGTTTTAAAGTCCAGTTGCAAACTGGTGATGCAACTGGCAACTGAACTGGACTGCAACTGATTGCAACTGAACTGCAGTTGCAAGTTGCCTAAGTTGCTGACCAGTTGCAGTTGCAGTTGCCTGGTCCAGCAGCCAGTCTGGCAACTGGTTGCAACTGGTGTACAGCCACCCCCTATCCATACTACCATATGGGGTAATATTTGGTGAATTTTCCTGATTTTTTTGACATTATTTGAGCCATATATCACTCAAAATCCACTTTTCTATGTCAAAAATTCATGTCATCCAGAAAATATTTTTATCTCAGTTAATTTGGGGTTACCCCCCCCTCCCACTAGGGATAAAATGTAGCTATCACTGTATAGAATATTTTATCTCACTACTAGAAAGCATGATACCCAATATATGATTTTATATAAGTGAATCTGGGTAGGTATGTAGTCATGTACCCCCTAAAATGACATCTGACCCAGAAATGGTCATAACTATTGATCCTGTGATTAGATTTTAATGATCCAGGGGAGTAATGTGTAGCTAAGAGTATGTAGAATGATGTTTAGTAGTCGTGCGAACCATGGTTCCCATGAGGTCAGGGGCTATGGACCAGTTCGCGCTGCAACTGGTTGCAACTGGTTGCAACTGATCAAAAGACCATTTAGGACTGGTTGCCTGGTTAGAAGGCCAAAAAACCGGACCAGACCGGACTTTTAATCACTAGTTAAGACTCATTCCAGGCAGGGATCATTTGCCATCCCACAGGAATTCTCAAATCATGCGCTGAGTTGATTTAAGTGTCAGTTGTGGCATTCCTTGGGCCTTGCTGAGGAACTGGGTGGTCCCACCTACTACCATCTGCACTATAAGTCATTTGGCATCAATTGTTGGGTTTGATTTCACCCAGCCATCAAGTTTTGATTTTATCTTATCTAGTGTCACACTCCAGGATTGGGTCTCTTTGAGGTTGTTTCCAATCCAGGCACCTAGTATCCTTGTTGGGTGTTGGTCAGGTGTGATGCAGATTCCATCATGCAGTGGGGGGTCAGAGGGGTGCAGTTTTCTTGTCATTAGTACCCTTTCTCTGTGGGTTTTGGAGCCAATTGGGATTATTTCTGTCTTTTCTAGGTTGAATTTTGTGCCTGAGGCTTTGCACCACATGGTGAGAATTTTTTCCAGTGTGGTGTATTTGTCTGATTCTAACAGGTACACTGTTGTGTCGTCTGCATATAGGTTTACAAGTACTTTTATGTTGCTTCCTGGGATTGTGTATCCTTTTAGGTCAGGTGAGTTTCAAATGGAAGCTGCCAGTGGCTCTATTGCTAAGTTGAAAAGTAGGCAGGATAGTGGGTCTCCCTGCCATACACCTTTTGTTACTTGGTATGGTTCACTTAGCATGCCATTTATCATCACTGCCAGTGCTGTGTGGGCAGTTTTATATAGGGACCCAAGTAAAGGGTGCTCTTGTGAGACCCACCACTGTTTCCAGTGTCTCGTGGAAACAACATGAGCTGGCTCGAAAGCCAACCAGCAGGGAATTTTGTCCTCTTGGGCCACACAAAGGGACTACCTAAGTATGCCATGGCCCACCCCAGTTTGAGTGACCAGTTCAAACCAAAGCTTCCTGTTCCCTTACTAGTGCTTCATCTGTAGACCTATGGTACTATGTATGAACTTGGATCTGCAATCTAATAAGAGTCCACTGCCTTACCAGAATGCTTGTGACACACTGACTAACCACCCTGCTATTTACGCCGTACCACCCAACAAGCATCAGGAGGCACAGTGCAGTGACAGTAGGGCTGGGGGTGTCCTCTGACCATGTTGGCTCAGATGGTTTTTAGAACCTGATTTCTCCCTGTTACAAAGGCCTATGTCCACAGACATCCTTCTATGGAATTTGGCCAGTTTGGCAAGGCAACTGGCACCAGCGGGATGTCTTGCAAGTGGTTAAGTGACCACCCCTTCAACTGAGTGGGGCTACTGCTTCTGCAAACCTCCTTGAGGGAGGGCTCATGCCAGTTTAATGTCCAGCTCTCAGACCACCAACAGCAGTCAGAAACTGACTGCAGGAGTCAGACAGAATACATACCTTATTCAAGTTCAACTTCCATGGTGGAGCATGGCTACAGGCCAACTGCAAACCTTCTTTACTAAGGGAGGACTCTTTGTCCACACCAGTAGTTTTGAGTCTGCAGTTTGTGCTCAATGGTGTGCACCAGAAAGCCTGTCCATGTGACAGTTTAACCTCCTTCACCAAGGGAGGACTTTCTGGGTTGAACTGCAGACTATGGCGAGTGGGTCCATGTGACTCATTCACCTCCTTTGCTAAGGGAGGACTTTCTGAGCAGTGGGGCATGCCAGCTTGACCCTTGATGGTAGGTTGCAAGCTACTGGGAGCCTGCTGTGTGTGGCCAATGAGTGGTCCTCCTCTAATTTCGTGCGCTGAACTGTGGGAAAACCGCAGCCAGGTGGTGGTATGGGTTCAAGGAGTGCCCAGGTTAGAAAGTATAATTTATACAATTGTCAATTCTATGCTTCTGAGGTCACAAGATTGCATATAATTTAGTCTGTGCATGAGCTAAGTGAAGTGGCATGTCCCTTTGCTCCTACCACCTCACTTCAGCTCAGCAGCACCTGTAGCCCTCAAATGCTGCTTCTTCTCATGCTTAGTGATTCTGCAGCCCAGCCTGAAAGCCCTGCCAGTGAGCCAATCAAGCCAGACCAAGCTGGGCTGCATTAGAGGCTTGGTGGAGCTTGGAGCTTGGCTTGCCATGTGGAGGATTGTGTATTCCTGTTACCAGCAAGAGTCAATAACTATAAATGATATGTGGATATGAAATCTTCATTTTGTCTTCCAATTCCATTTGTTTGCTTATTACATGTAATATGTCTGATACCAATGAACAGCCTTGCTGGCCTAAATGTATGGCTGCACTGTCTGCACATGTAACCTGTGCTGAGAACACTGCTGATTTGGAGCTTTCCTCTCACTGGGAAGCTCAGGGAGCAACACAGCCACCTGAAGGTGATGGTGATGCCTTTGGTTCAAAATGGACTTGGAAAGTCCTCAACATTGATGTCACATTCTCTACCAAGTCCAATACTAGTGAGAGCCCACCTAAAAAAAGAAAAAAGGTCACTAGAAGCTCCTGATCAGAGTTTAGGTGATCTTTTTGTATGAGAAATGCTGCTGACATTGATTTCACTAGCAGTTCTTTGCAGATGATTCTTACAGAGAGTGGAAATGAGATTTGTTGCTTGAAACTACCTGATGAATCCAAACATGTCTATTCTGTTTGGTACTGACAGATTGCTTCTAAGACCACATGAACTGGATTGGGTTGTGGTAGAGGCATGTGGGCAACAATAGGTGTCTCTAAACTGGGTACTATCTTGTCTTTTGTTATGACACTTGGGTTGAATGGCCAAACACTAGTAGCACAAAATGTAGACTGGATTGTTGCAGGAGTGAGCACTTAATGATGTCCACAAAGATAGACCAAAACAAAGTTAGTCTTGTTAATTTTCTGTCCCATTTCTGATTCAAATTTGTCCTGTTCTTGAGTTTAGAATTGTTTCAGTGGTTTGAAAACCACAACATTGAGTCTCTGATATATATGCATTGCATGAGCTGGATAGCATAGTATATGGATCACATGTTCTTGTGCACAATCTAAGAAGTCTTTTATATAATGTGAGTTGTGTCCATCAACAAGGAGCAGCCAGTCACATCCATTTACTTTTACAGCTGTCTTTTTCTCAAAATTCTTAATTCACAAGCAGCCAATACTAACTCTATCAGTTCATCCTTTTTCAAAGTGTGCTATGCTGTTGAAAGTAAGTTTCATATATATATTATGGGTTTATATAATCAACATATAATGCTTTTAGACTGTTTTCTTGATGCCATGAAGTGTTGAAAGATTTCCCATTGTAGATTATTGCAGATGGTATCTTCTCTCCATCAACACATATTGTTACCATGAGTAATGTTTTCCCAGTTACCATCACATTGTTGATGCTGCATTTGCTTTCCTGCAGCACCAATAACTTGGTAGCTCTGATCAATACCTGACTGAAATCCACTTTCATCTAGTGTTTAAAAGTCTGGTCTGGTCTGGTTTTTTTGCCTTATTTGGAAGGAAACCAAACCCAGACCAGACCTCATAATTTCTAAATATGGAAAGACTGAATCAAAACCTCAAAAAACCAGTCCAGGAATATTTTTGACTAATTTTGGACTAGTTGCAACTAGTTGTTGCATGGCCAAGATTGGTCTGGGCTGCTTGGTCATAGAGAAATGAAAAATAGTATACACTCTTGGCTATCTAACTATCCAATATTTAGCCAATTGACTGAGAAACAGCTGAGATATAAGAGTATATATCTTATATCTGGTCAGAAAATACTTAAGGAATTGCCAAAAATTCTGAAAAAATTATTTTAGATAGGGGAATATCTTCCCAATATGGTAGTGTGACTGTACTGGTTGTGACTAGTTGCAACCTACTTAGACTAGTTTTTTGATTTTTCAAAATTTGGGGGTAACTGGACTGCTTTCTTTTTGAAAATCAGACAACTATAACTGCAGTCCAGTTGATGGTCTTTTTGTGGTTTGCAACTGGACTTCTAATCACTACTTTCATCAGCTCTCTAACAACAATCTCTTTGAATATTGTATGTGATTTTATAGTATTTTCTAGTAAGTCAAACCAAGTATGATTGGTATGCTCATTGATACATGTCCACAAGCAGAGTCAAGTGGAGAACTCCAAAATTGTTTGATTTGTGTATGGTGGCATTGCAAGAATTCACTTGTCCAATTCTTCTCTACTCTGGCCTTTGGGAAGTCTTTCAGGTTTTTCTTTGCAAGAACTATATTGACATGCTGTTTAAGTGATCTGTGATCAAGTGGAAACCATGTGCACCACAGTTGAGGACAAAGTTGACAACTTGATTCTCTTCCTTCAAGGTGAGTCAGAAGTTTTGTTGTATATTGTATTCTTGACAGCTACATTCTCTATCTAGCCTCTGTTTTATAGTAGCACAGCTCACTGTCATTTCACTATATCCTAGTTTCATCTTTCACTTCGTCTCAATTATCTGGCAAATCTCTTGATGGCTCTATCACTCTCTTGATGGCTTTGTTTCCTCTTCTCTGTTACAACCACAATCACCATAATTAATATCCCAAACAACTACTAATGCACTCACACATCAGTGCTATCATAATAAGACTTCAATTGCTCTATCTTATAGCCATTTGAGCTTGTTACAAGCCTATATTTGACTCTACATTCGAGTCAACAGATCTCACCCTATACAAATATATTCTTCTTCTCTTATAGCCATCTAAGTACATTATAGGTCTATTCTCAATTCTGGATACTTATATAAAGATATATCCAACCCTATATTCGACTCTGCATGCTTATATAAGCTATATTTGACTCTATATTTGACTCAATGAGTCTCAGTCCATTCTACACATGTATGCCTCATGACCACCCCTCTACCCTAATCTGACTTGTGTTAATCCAATATGACTAGTTCTGGACCATCTATGACATAGATATATATGTAGTCTAGACATATGCACCTTATACCCATCCTAACCCTTGTCCTATAGCATAGCATATCTGTAGATTTACTATATACCTGTACAAACAGTAGAATAGTATATAAGGGACTCTCCCAGCTCACAGAAGGACCCAGTCTTGTTCTCTCTGGAGTTTCCCCAAACCTCTAGATCCCTTGACTTGCTCTCTATTGTCCTTTCTCAAATAACTTAAGCCTGTAAAAGGTTTGGTTGTTTCATTCTCCAATGGTCTTGATGGCTTGAGCAATAGCTTCCTCTTGCTGCTCAGATTGTAGTTGTTTTTTCTTGCTAATAGAGTGTGCACATCCAACTATTGATGTAGAATGTGTATTGTAGCATTAGTGTAAATTTGACAATGACTAACTTTGTCTGATGTCACTATCATATGATAAGATTGACTGATAAGACAAGATAAGTGAATAAACTGTATGCTCATTTGGCAGTCACTGACAAGCCTTCTGTCAACAATGAACTACTACTGAGAAAATGTTATAAATGATTGACTGCTAAGTCTCTATAGCATAAAGCTGCCAAACATTCACTTATGTATACCATATACAAATACTCAATTTCACACACATTTTCATCAACTACTCACAAATAGACAATAGTGTAGATGTCTACTGGCATTCACAACTTCTTATATGTATATATTTCTAACAAGTAGTTGTGGTGTTGCTCTGATGTGAATTGTGTGTGTAAAAGTCAATTGACTCAAGTGACTGGGTGACTCAAGTGACCATGGATCACTATAGTTGTTGAATTGTTAGCACAAATGTATTCTAATTCAAACTAACTCAAATAATGATTGCTTGTTGTAGAATCAATGTGTGCTTGTCATGAATGTTGTGAAGTTGAGTCCTGATACTTGGGTAGCACTGTGCTTTGCCAGCAGGAACCTTGTTTAACAACCCAAGCAACATGTGATTCACAGTTCAGCTGTATCAATACATGATTTAAACATTGCATGTTCTGCAACTACTTTGTAATTTAAATATACAAGTCTTTAGTGTTGTCTAGAACTGGAAGTTGTTCTGCTCGGTCAAGCCAATGAATTAAGGAGATCACTTGCATTTCCAGCTGTCCCTGTTGTCCCCACCTGTTCATCTTTGGGTCTTTCAGATGATAAAATGTAACCTTTGTTTCTATAAGAATGAGATTGTTTTTGTGTAGTTCAAGAGCAGATATCTGCTTCATATCTTTTTTGGTTTTGAGAACTCTTCTCACATCATATATGTCAGAGAATAAAGTCTGTACTCCATATCATTTAAGTATGATCTGACTTACAGTGTCATTTGAGTTTTTGACCACTTGCCACTTTGACACTTGTAGACCCACTCCTTGCAGATTGAGAGCATCTGGTCATAGTATGAGCACAGGCTGCTGAGTAAGATATTTGTCAAAATTTGCCTTCATTGGGCATTGACAAGGAAGCCAGCATCTGTGACATCTGCAAACATAAATAATCAGACAGTGGAGCTATAGTGATCAAAGTCTGTTTCTCTGGGATTCCATCTCTTTTGAACCACACTGATAAGATATGGCCAAGTATCCAAGTTGTTATCAGTTGATTCATTTTAGCAGTGCACAATGTTATTCACTGATCTGAGAAAGTGTGGTATTCCTCTCAAGACACATCTGAAGGAATCTTTCCGAGAGCATACATGTGCTTTTGTTGGGGCAGGTATTTCAAGGGGTAGTAACTCTGAGTCTTGGAGTTACTTGGGGTTGGACAGGTGTTGGCTTCAACGTATGTGTTGCACCCTTGTTGTAAGTCTTGCCTTGGTATTTGTGGAGTACAGAGTATGGAGTTAGACTTAACACTTGACAAGTGAAGTCAAGTACAATTAGAGAGTAAGAGTAGACTGTCAAGGTCTCAGAGCTCAGAGGTCAGAGTTGATCAGGAGTTGATTAAGAGAATAAACTAATATTCAGGCTAAGGAAAATACAGAGGGTGGAGTATGGGAGTTTATATATGAGAGTCAAAGTGTGGATTAGTAAATGGAGCAGTGCGGATTTGTAGGTAATGAATAAGACAGGAATTCAGGAGAAACATAACCAGAGTGAGAACAGAACAGGAACATAGCTGGAGCTGTGCTCATAAGCGAGACACAGGTATTGTACAAGAATGAGACTAAGACTAAAAAGGAGTAATGCTGGAGTAACCGGAGTTGTAAGTCCGAGATAGTGTAAAGTAGGACCTAAGAGGAATGAGATGAAGATGAGTAGAGATGCTCAGAGTTGGAAGTCCAGGATATGACAGTATCCCCCTCTTAGGCCTGAACCCATGAAGGCTATAAAAGGAAACAATATCTATCAAAGTGGGAATCAGCCTGAGCAACAATAGTGTGGTCACATGGAGTTAGTTTGGGACTCTGATGTGTAGTGATTAAAAGTCCAGTCCAGTCTGGTTTTTTGGCCTTCTGACCAGGTAACTGGACCAGGACTGGTCCTAAGACTTTCCTGAAGGCCTTGGACCACAACTGGACCAATTAGGACCAGTCCTAAATGGTCTTTTGATCAGTTGCAACCAGTTGCAACCAGTTGCAGTGTGAACTGGTCCATAGCCCCTGACCTCGTGGGAACCATGGTTCACACAACTACTAAACATCATTCTACATACCCTTAGCTACACATTACTCCCCTAGACCATTAAAATCTAATCACAGGATCAATGGTTATGAGCATTTCTGGGTCAGGTGTCATTTCAGGGGATACATAACTACATACCTACCCGGATTCACTCATATAAAATCACATATTGGGTATCATGCTTTCTCATAGTGAGATGAAATATTCTATACAGTGATAGCTACATTTTATCCCTATAGTGGGAGGGGGGGTAACCCCAAATTAACTGAGATAAAAATATTTTCTGGATGTCATATGAATTTTTGACATAGAAAAGTGGATTTTGAGTGATATATGGCTCAAATAATGTCAAAAAAATCAGGAAAATTCACCAAATATTATCCCATATGGTAGTATGGATAGGGGGTGGCTGTACACCAGTTTCCAGACTGGCTGCCAGACCAGGCAACTACAACTGCAACTGGTTGGCAACTGAGGCAACTTGCAACTGCAGTTCAGTTGTGATCAGTTGCAGTCCAGTCCAGTTGCCAGTTGTATCACCAGTTTGCAACTGGACTTTAAAACACTACTGATGTGGAATCATATATAAGTCTGGGTGGGTGCTCCTCAAGTCTGTTAACTTCTTTCTTCTTAAAACATGTCTAACCTTCAAGTTGATGATATCAAAAACTGGTCCAATGATCACCTCAAGGAGGGCAATGATGACTGCAATGAGCTGTTTGATGTGAAGGCAGTGGAGAGATGGCATTGAGTGAAGGCACAGAGAGAAGCAGAGAAAGACAGAGGAGGAGGAGAGAGTTCAAAGGGCAGAGGAAGCAAGGAAGGCTGTGGAGGAGAGGTGGTTGAAGGAGGCCAAGGAGGTGGCCAAGAAAAGGGTAAGTTATAAGTTCAATCACTTACTGTGGAGCTAATGGACTCAGGAGTTGCTAGGTCAAGGAGGTTCAAGTAGAGCAAAGTGCTTCAAGGTCCAAGTCAAGGTCAAGGCCAAAGGGCAGAAGCCATGCACTTGGTGCATTGCAGTGGGAGTGGAGTGCAAGCCTAGAGAAGGGAAGAAGGGAAGGGTATACATGGCTTGTCAGTAGGACAAGCAGAAGTGCAAGCAGCCCAGAGAGGAGATAGAAGAAGTGGAGGAAGAGGATAGAGGATGACACAGGGCCAAAGAGGAAGAAGGCCAGGTCCAAGTCAGTGGAGATTGTGGAGATATGAATGAGTAGGGGATGGAATAGCATGGGGTCAAGTGGAGGTAGGGACTTGGAGGTTACAGCTGCCTTAAGGCAGATCACTAAGATCTTTGAGTCCCAGTCCAGGAAACTGGGCCAGCTAACTCACCAGATGGAGAGGGTGGTGGATGATTTCAAGAAACTGGTGTTTTTGAAGGGATTGGGGTGGAGAGTAGTGAGTCTGGAGTTGGAGGAGGAAGAGTTAGATGAGAAGGAGGAGATGATGAGCAGGGTTGAGGAAAAGGTAGTGGAGTTGGCAGTAGAAGATGTAGAGTTGTTGTGGAATGAGGAGGGAGTGGAGAAACTGAGAAAAGAGGTGGAGAAGCATGAGAAGGTAACTAAGGAACAAGGACTGCAGTAGAATAGAAACTTGAATAATAATGTGTCTTGATCATTTAAGTGAAGTGAGGTCTGGGTTTCTCCAGATATCGAAGATAGAAGTCTGCAATGATTTCCAATGTATGTCCAAGTTCAGTAGCCAACAGCCAGTGCCAAGGGATGCTGAGATAGGACTCAAGTCATTGAGAGGATGTAGCTTGCTCTTGCTCTTGACACTGTGGATCTTCTGGGCCTTTGCATTAGCTGAGGATTCATCCTTGGGGTGATGCGTCCTTTTCTGGTCCTTAGGCTTTGCTGGTAGCTTAATCTAGTTTAGTCTCAGCATATATTTGAGTAAAGAAGAAAGAAGTCTGATACTATACTGTGAGCTTTCTGTCCAATAGCTGCCTGGTCCCTAGATTGGGCACCTCAGAGATGTGTGCCCTCTCAGTTGGTTGTGCCTCATCTTCACTTGCATTGGTCTAGAGTCATTGCATTAGTACATTTGTACGAGAGGAACAACACAATACCATTATTTTTCTTGTTTTCATTGGTTGCTCCTTCCTGTTATCATCTTCAAGTTCACTTGCATCTTGATCAGAGTTGCCATCGAAACTGCGAGCCCTCTTCGGGGACTTTGTTTTTACAGACTTCTTGGTCTAGAGTCATTGCGTTAGTACATTTGTACAAGAGTCTGAGGAACAACACAATACCATTATTTTTCTTGTTTTCATTGGTTGCTCTTTCTCATTATCATCTTCAAGTTCACTTGCATTTTGGTCAGAGTTGTCATTGAAACTGCGAGCCCTCTTCTGAGATTTCGTTTTTACAGACTTCTTGGTCTAGAGTTGTTGTGTTAGTATGTTTGTACGAGAGGAACAACACAATACCATTATCTTTCTCATTTTCATTGGTCGCTCTTTCTCATTATCGTCTTCAAGTTCACTTGCATCTTGGTCAGAGTTGTCATTGAAACTGCGAGCCCTCTTCTGAGATTTCATTTTTACTGACTTCTTGGTCTAGAGTTATTATGTTAGTACACTTGTACAAGAGGAATGACACAATACCATTATCTTTCTCATTTTCATTGGTTGCTCTTTCTCATTATCGTCTTCAAGTTCACTTGTGTCTTGGTCAGAGTTGTTGTTGAAACTGCAAGCCCTCTTCTGAGATTTCGTTTTTACAGACTTCTTGGTCTAGAGTTGTCATGTTAGTACAATTGTATGAGAGGAACGACACAATACCATTATTTTTCTCATTTTCATTGGTTGCTCTTTCTCATTATCTGTTTCCACTTCATCTTCACCCCCATCGTAATCTGTTTCTACATCAGCATCTTCTTCACTGGTGTTCATGTCCTGTTCTAAGTTGGTGTTGTCATTCTGGTCATAGTCATCATTGGAACCATGAGCCCTCTGCTGAGGTTTCAATCTCGCAGATTTGTCATCCTGGAGCAACCATATCAGTGTAACTCAAAGACGATATAGAAATTGGCACCATACATTTATACTCCTGTCTCTGGCTGATCGATTCCACAGATATTGGATCAATATATCACAGACTGGCCAGCCACCTGTGTATTTCATCAAAACAGGGAATTCTGTCTGGACCTGCAGTGTGTTTGTGATGCATATATTCACCTTACACTGAAATAAATTCATCTACTTGCCTTTCTAATGAGGGTTTCAACAGTGACCCTGTCCTCTTGATGAGAGAGTGGACAGCTAATGTCAAGGTACTTTGATGCAAGTTTACAAACACGATCCTTGCCCCAAGGGGAACTATTAGTGCAAGAATGCAATGAAAAAGAAATGTAGCACTCACACAGATTTTGTTGTACTTGGGTTTTTGATGCGTCATATCTATGGCGTCTATAACAGAGTAGCCACTGTTCCGTCCAGGTTGACCCTTTGGCCTGGGAATCATCTGTCAGGCCTTGTGATAAGCACGAGCATCTGTCTTCTTTTTGTGTTGCTTTGCTCAATCTTTGCCTGGTAGACCTATGTAGTATCAGCAATCCATGCACATGGCAGTTTCACCTACGTTTGATAGAGTGTACTTCTTCATGGAGACCACACACTGTCTGGCCAACTTGGCCTGTCAAGCCTAGAGGTTTTCACCTTCACCTTTGAGTTTGCCATGACGGTTGGTAGGGGTTGATTGAATGCTGCAGTGATAAGCGAATCTTGGGGCAAGAGGAAGGGACAAGGAGGGAATCCACACATGAGTAATATGACATGACATGTGACCTTTAAAGCATGTGACTTAATTACACATGACTTTGATAAGTGATCGCAATGTAAAGTCATTGTGACTTGTGAGTGCCAGTGGGTTTCAACCATTTCATTCTACATGCCTCCAAGAAACAAGAAGAAACACTGCTGGTGTTGACCAAACTGTGGCAAGATTCTCAGTTGTTCCGGAAGACATCTACATTACCAGTGTGTCACTGAAGCAAGTGAAGAGGATGGCATCCAACCGTCTGAATCTGTTGTCTCAGATGTTGAGCCAACTGCGTCACACTCTGGCTTGCCAGGTGTAGATGTGCAACACCATGGTATACCTCTCATGTTTCCCTACACTAGCCCTCTCTTTTGTAACTTATGACAATGTAGGCTTGGACCATGATTTGAACGTAACTATGTGTGAGCCAGAAGATCCAAACTCTGAGTCCGAGTCGACAGATTGTGATAGCACAATGGACGAACTTGAAGCACCCAACCCCAGCCTAGATGACTCAGACTCACATTGGGCATGGACAGAGACCAACAGAGAGTACAACTCAAAGTCAGACTTCAACTCAGAGAATGAGCTTTTCATGGATGAAGAGCTAGTACTTGAAGTGCTCAAATCAGAGATGAACAGGTCATGAAGAGGAGCTACACGCAATGCGTACATATGCATTCATGATGTTCATTGCAAATACACTGATTGGGCTGTAATGTAGACAACGATATTCTTTCTGAAGAAGATCGTGTTAATGTTCAAGTGTTTAATCTACTTGTCACAAGCAAGATTTCATGACAAGCTTTTGAGCAGCTTCAGTTCACCTTTCAGAACAAACTCCAGATTGCATCTGAATACACCATCCTTCATCACATGGAGATTCTCTCAGGAGTCAAACCTATCATGTATGATTGTTGCCCCAACTCTTGTATTGCATACACCAGGAAATTTGTCCATCATCAAGCATGTCCATTCTGCAATGAGCCACATTTCAAGAATGGAAAGGCCCGTCGTAATTCATCTACTTTCTCTTGATACCTCATTTACAAGGGTTCTTCCGAAGTGCAGAGATGATTGAAAAGATGTCTTATCAATACCACTATGAGTCATTATCTAGGAAGATAGCAGATGTTTTTGATGGAAATCACTACCAACGTCTAAAGCAGCACCGAGTTGTTGTTGATGGTATCAAACTTGGTTATTGCCATTTTTCAGGACCCCATGATATTGTATTGTCACTTTGCACAGATAGCTATCTCCTATTCAGACAATGCCAGAAGGGACCTTCAGCAACTCCAATTCTTGTTCAAAACTATAATCTCCCTCCCCAGATACACACACATCTTCGTAACCTCATTTGTGTTGGTATCATACCTGGCCCAAGACAGCCAAAGGACCTCGAGTCATTCTTATCACCTCTTGATAATGAAGCTGTTGAGCTTGCCTATGGAGTCAAGACATTTCATACTATCCAACAGACATCATTTGATCTTTGTGGCTACTTTCTATTTAAACTTGGAGATATTGTGGCAGTTGAGAAATTTCTCAATATCAAAGGCCATAATGCAATATATCCATGCCATTCCTGTGCCATACAAGCTCTTCGTGGAACAAGCTCAAAGCCCTATTATGTTCCTCTAGATCCTCCCAATAATATTCACAATCTGGGTGTGCAAAGTTGGGACCCGGCCACTTTATCTCTTTGGCGACATAAAGATTTCATCAAAACAGCTACTAGAATAAATATGGCTGAAACAAAGACTGAAAAGGAGAAAATTGCGAAGCAAACTGGAATAAAGGGCTTGCCTGCAATGTCCCATGTCCAATCACTGGATTATGCTTGAGCAGTGCCATGGGAATGGTTCCATCTTCTACTTGAAAATGTTATACCTAACCTTGTTGACTTTTGGACTGGGAACTTCAAGGAGGTCAGTCAAGGCATGGAAGAGTTTGAGATTGCATCTCACATCTGGAAAGACATTGGGCAAGAGACAGTGGCAGTCATCCAGGACATCCCAGCCACCTTTGTTTGTGTTCAGCAATATTGCATGTGATTAATCACTCTTCACAGCTGAATCATGGGGGTTTTGGTTCATATATCTTGCTCCAAAACTTCTTGAAGGCTGATTCTAGAGGAACAAGTACTATGAACATGCATGTGAGCTTGGAAACATTATGAAGATTATGTTGCGATTCAAGATTAGTGTGGCTGGAGTTGAAGATGTCAGGCAACATCTGATAAAATGGGTTAGGCGATATGAAAGGTATGTATTATTGCTAGCATCAGTGCAACATTTGACCAAATTGTGTGCCCCCTGGCAGGTACTACTACCAGTACCATGAAGAGCACCTGTCTGCTTGCACACTAACAATCCATGGCCTACTCCATCTTGCAGATGGGATTCAAGAATGTGGTCCAGTCTGGACAACATGGACATTTTATATGGAGAGGTTTTGTAGTGTGCTTCAGTGCAGCCTTTGGTCTTGTGTGCGACCTTGGAGCAACCTGAACAAATCATTACTCCATACAATCTACTTGGAACAACTCAGTGTGTGCTACAACCTGCAAGATGAACTTCAACATATTAGTGACCGAATTGGTGATGGTCCGATCAGTCATGAACGAGTGCTAGACAACTATATGTACTATCCTATTTTTGTTGCCACATCCTCATACTAAGTTTTCTAGATCCCAACTATGTTTTTCACCCACCATACAGCACCATCAAGAATCTCCTTCAAGTTGAACATGAGCTATACACAAAAATTACGAAATATCTTGCCCAGGTTCTTAGAAAGCGCAGTTCTGAGGTCAAGCGTCACCTCTCTGGGCCCCCAGCCTTTGTGTCTGGCTATTCTGCTAGAAAGCTCAGAATATGGAATGGTGGTGACAATTTTCGAACAAAGCATGTCTCTCAGAAGTCAGGAAACCTAGAGAGAAGGAACTGCTATGTTTGGATATGTACATACTACAGTTAAACATATATCTATCCTATCTGACCTCAAAGCAGGTACATATACTAGTACGAGATAACTTACCAGGACTGCACTAACATAGTCAATTGCCTTGGTTATGGTGACCTTAAGAAAATCTTGGTTGTTACCTTACTAGACAAGCCATTCTTTGCTAGCCTGAGTGGATGTACAGTTGTCCTTGCACTTGTTACACCATGGGACACCAATGGCAAGGATGCCACGAAGGAAAACTTGTATATATCAGAGCGGAGAGCGAGCATCATAATGGATGTTCAGAGTCTTCAGGCTGTTGTCAGCCTTGTTGAAACATGGGGGAAGTAAGGGATAATAGACGGAACTAGTGAGGGCATTATGGCAACATTCAGGGATGTTGAAATGCCACTCGAGACTGGAGAAGTCGAAAATGAACTGGATTTGGTCTAGACTACCATCTTGTACTTTGACCGAGAAGAGTCTAAGTTTGTCAGTTGAGACAGTTATTGAAAAATATTGCTGCAAGGAGGACTTGGGTGCTAATTATCAATGACTCTCTGAATGGTCATTGGTAACTTGTGACACCTTTCTGTCACTGAAAACACATGACCATATGATCACTGACGAGGACACTGATTTTCTCATGACTATGGACCTGGTCACTTTTAATAAGTGATTTTACTTCCTACAGTGGAAGCAGGGGTATGGAGTAGGTTTGAAGGTTATGTTCATTAATGAAAGTAGTATCCGAGTTGATAAAACAGTCTGAGGAGCTGGAGTCTATGAGTGTAGAGAAAGAGGGAATGTCATATGAGACTAGAGAGATGGAGGGCATAAGTGAATGAGGGTCTGAAAGAGCAGATGTGTTGAGGTGTAGCTCCTTTACATGGCTGGTGTCAATGCAACCTTCTGCCCATGCAGAGCAACAGAGATTGCAGACTATTTTTTTGCCTCTGTGCTAGAGGGCTCACATTTAGCATCTGGAGTTGCAGTCTTGGTAGCACAAGCTTTGGCTGCCCTAGAGGTAGACTTGGAGCAGTCCTTAGCTACATGCCTGGATTTAGCACAAAACATACAGAGGTTGTTGTCAAATTGGTGCTTGCGTTCTTCGACAGTAAGTTTGCTATCCTTGTCTAATTTCAACAAGAGATCAGGCTTTGGGACTGTGGAGGTTGTGATACCTTTGCCTTCAAACTTAATGAGTCCTTAGTAGACTTCAAGTGCCTGGAGTTATTGCTGGAGTTGGATATGGAGGTCAATACGAAGGACTTATCTGTGGACTTGTGACTGGAGTTGGTCAGCTGCTTTGACTGATGATTAATTTCTGACTTGCATTCCTAGTAACATGCATCAATAGCTTGAGTGATTCTATGGAGTTTGGTGAGGGTTGTGGGTTTACCAATGCAAGTGATTCAATCATCTTTGATATGGTTAGGTAACCCATTGTAGAAGTGGTGGCAGAGTGTCCCTTCTCTGTAGCCATGGACTTGTATAGCTAGCCTATTGAATTCAACAACATATTTGTTGATCTGTTGTCCATCCTTCATAGTAAGATTATCAAGCTGGTGCTCAGCATCTCCAATGATGTTACAATCACTCTAAACCTTGCTGACCACTTTGCTGACATCCTTGCTGATATCCTTGCTGACACCTTGCTGACCACCATCATAATCTAACCATTGGTACTCTCTCAATAATACTATCCTAATCACTCTATTTTATAGCTATTTTTCCATATTTTTCCATTGCCATTTAGGCTTGCTACAAGCCTAATACTTTGTTCACATAATTAGCTCCTATTTGACTTCATCTATGTGAACCAGACTATTCTACACTGGCCCAGGCCTGGCTATGGTCCAGACCCATTAACCCTTGACCAGTCTAGACTATACAAACCCTCAAACCACTCTAGACTCATGCACTTCAGGTGACCCCTTTTTGGGGTCTCTTAGACACATCTTTTACTACCAAAAGATGTGTCTAATAGACTCTTTTTCTGTGTGATGACACAAACATTTTTTGATGTTCCAGGGGGATGTGATAGAATGTAATATAGACTTATTTGGCAAGTATCTGCTCTCAGCAGGAACAACTTTGTGTCACACAAAATTATATATTGAATTATGGTATATAATGATATCAAATATGAACAAATATACCATTTTGAGATATATGAAATTATATTACTAGAACAAATATAAACAAACAATAATGAATAGAATATTTTATGGTATTTTGTGCTATTCAAGTAAGTGAACAAATTCTACTATAATCTAATTATAACAAATATGAACAAATAGAGCCAAATATTGGGTACTACTACTTAGTATATTAATGTAATGATTTGTATATGTTATAATTATGACAAATATAAACAAATAAAGACAAATATTTTTATTACTACTCTAAAGAATATTATTGCTTTTATTGTATTATGATATTTAAAGAAATTCTACTATAACAAATATAAACAAGGATGATTAATAATAATTGAATTACTCTCATATTACAAGTAGAGATAAAATATTATTTGTAGAATTTAATTCTATATAAATTG
>JBBPMZ010000097.1:0-27011 GCA_038090575.1 Tylopilus cf. pernanus | reverse complement strand
CCTCATCAACATCGCAGAGTACATCGAAGCGTGTGGCTCGAATCTGTTCGTATGCGCTTAACACGACCATCTGAAATCTAGCGGATGTCTCCCTATCAGCTCTCCTTCAAGTTGGAGCTTTTCATTGGAACGGCCACTTTGTAAGTCCATTCCACCTTCCACTTACCTCGTGTAACTCAACGTAAACCGTCGCGTGTGCCATGCAGAAGCTGTCATCTCGGAACAGTCTCCGCGCATGGATGCACATATGGTCGCGGCGGCCGACAAAGCGGACGTCATCGCGAGGTGAACTCCTGATGAGAACAGTGGGTCAATGAACGCTATCGTCACTTTCAGACAAGATTCAGAGTGTATCGTATATATGACAACGCACCTCCTGCGTCCCCGACGATCCGGAATCCTTCTCCCGCGTACCCAGTCGCCGAATAGCTGAAATCTGCTGCGGATCGGACCGCCGTGTCCGCCCTACGTCCGGGCTCACCCTCTGTGTGTTTTTCTACCAGAGTCCCAATACCAATAAGCTGAACGAGGCTCGGTGCCAGCGATAAGAGCTCCTTGTAGCGTTCACAGAGTGTCAACGACCCCGGTGTTTGCTTCCATCGGTCCTGATACCGTGTCTGGTTCACGACGACACCGATGGACGTCGTGCCGTCGTGCAAGGGGATGAACCACACCCATCCCGAGTTGTCTAATTGGAGATTTCCTGGACTGCACTTGAAACCAAGTTGTATTCCTTACCTGTCAGCGCCTCAAACCACGGCGCACCCTCTCGCTCAGTTCCCAGTCCATACGTTCCAGCATCTGTCCAGTATCCCCACAACGCGATATTTCTCAGCGACTCGTTGTAATGGCGATTCTTCAGGTGTCGATTGGATATTAGCCCTGCTCGCCCTGATGCGTCGATTACGAAGTCGAACGATATCTCTCCTTGTTCCGCGTGGCTCGTGGAAGCAGATTCGGATCGCAATGATCTCCATTCGGCGGACACGGGCCGATTGTTTGAGAACCGAATTGATGTCACCCTTGTACGCTCGTAGACAAAGGCGCCAGATGCCCTGGCGTGGTCAAGCAGCAACTTGTCAAAGTCGGCGCGGGTCTGTGGTAATGTGTAAATATGTGCGTATGGGGGGTAACTCGATCAGGAGCGTTTCTGACCACGTTCCAGGAATTATTAGTGTGTCCCAGTGCCACAAAGTCCGTGTCTGGACGTCGAAAGAAGAATCAGAAAATTACAACAGTCAGCAACGAGCCTACAAGATTATGGGTATTAAAGACGTACACCCCTCCCGTTTGGATCGGTCTAGCTTGAACGCTGCACCTGGCTGGTATGACGAGTCACAAAGGATCGAACCATCATTGCCTCCATCCTCACATACCTTGTGTTTGAAACCCCATTTAACCAGTGTTTGTTCGGCGTCGATGAATCGGAGATAGTGTCGTACAGATGGGATGAGGCTTTCGCCGATGTGGTATCTACCATCGCGTTTCAAAGCAAGAAAAAACCAGCGAGGCATAAACCATACCTAGGAAACGCGGCGGCTTCGAGCAAGACGACCTGGATTCCTTCTCTCACGAGTGCGGCGGCGGCGTAGCTGCCCGCTGGGCCACCGCCGATGACGAGGACTTGGGTGTGCTTTGAAGGTGGCAAGGAAAACGATCAGATGTAAAGAGAGAGGACGCCGGACTTACGGACGGAATTGCAGGCACGGTGGACATTGCACACTTCACCGTACTACACAGTCCTGACCGAAGTGTGTTCAACAGGTTTCAACTTCGAGAGACGCTCGAATCTAAATACCCGTCTCCGTTGACGTCGGCGTTCTGCGAATCTCGTCAAGAACCCGCAGAAGTATTGACGCAAAAAGACCAAATTGCTGCTGTAGGAGGACCCCGCCGGATTGGAAGTCGTGCCTCAGTTGCTAATACGAGCTCGGTGCAGTCTGAATTGTCTCCTTTTGGGATTGCAATGAATTCATTTCGCAGTGACAAGGTAAAATATCACCGTTGTCTCGGTTGGTTGATGTATATTGATAATTGCATGGCCAGGGGAGTTATGCGACCGTTCTTAACCCGTCAACTTCGATAAACGATACTATCAGATTGACCTGCACCATTGAATGATCATAGGTCCGGACCAGGCAGGATATGCGACGCCATGGAACTGACTGGTTATGCGGTGGTCGTTTCCCCACCCCAGACCATGATCCAAGAGATATGGTATGCGGTAAATGAGGCCTTGGGTGATTGTCGTATACTTATGAAAACGACGCTTACATTCGGTGAGTTATTCCATCCTCATGAAATTGGTGGCCTAGCAAAATTAAAGCATTTTGTCGCAGTAGAATCAGCGTCCTTCCCTGTGTCTCAGGGGTCATTTATCCTTGTACGGCTGCTAACGTAAGCTCTCATTGTTTGAAGACCAAGCGAGACATTCGAGTGGCAGTTGCGACTGCAACTTCCCCGGCCCCCCACCGTCTAAATTGTTGCCCTTCGCCCTCGCGAAGATGACCTGACGTTCCAGTGGTCACGATTTATGGATTTTTCGTGAGCCACTCCACTCACAAATTTACCATAATGGGCAACTTTTGAAATCGTATTGACAGGCAATCAAGGATGCTTGCTAGCCGAGGGCCCTTTGGCGAGCGTTGACCATTCGACTTGATTGCTTTCGAAAATAGCCTTACAGGGTACTTCCTTGTGGCTGCGAAAAGTGTTGAAACGCAATCATGGTCCACAATGTGGTTTCTCAAAGCACTATAAAATGATCGCATGCCGGGATGGGTTCGCTCATCGTCAGCGACGACTCTTCACTCACTCGTGCGCATATTGTCTCCTCTTCCCCGTGGAAGTTCCGATCCTACATCCTCATCTCCCTACCTATATTCCTCTCGATCCTTCGTGTCCAACGTGATGGCTCCCTCCAAGGCAAGTCCTCGACCAGTATAACTTTCGCGCGTGATTAATCGATTTTATGTAGACTGTGTTTCGCTGCGATGAATGCGGAAAGCATCTCAGTCGCAAGTGGGATTTAGATCGTCATATGAAATTGCACGCAAAGAATAAGGACGAATAGTACGTCGCCGATATATTCTCATCCCAAGCTGATGCTAATCAAGCTCAACAGTATGATTCCCTGCCCTTACCCTGATTGCGATTACAAGGCGCTTCAACGTTCCAACCTGAAGACGCACATATACACCCAGTGAGTGTGACATCCATGAGGTTGCACGTACATTACTCACGCGTTTGATAGCACTGGGGAGCGCCCGTACAAGTGTCCCTGCGAAGGCTGTAAGTTCGACACCCGCGACCCTGGTGCCCTCACAAGGCATCGACGGAACATCCACGGGTATCTTCCCAAAGCCAATACAAGGAAAAAGACTAAATCATCTACCGGAGCTAGCAGGACGACCCGTCGGCAATCCAGGGCTATGCCTTATGATATTTCGTCACGTCCCTCACGTAACGCCGAGATTCCACCCCAACTTTCAGAGGGCAATCCGTGTGCACCATCGTCGGGTGTGGGCACAGGCGATCAGGCTCAGGCGTTGAAGAATAATAGCCTTGCGTTCGAGACAGCGCTCGCACAGATGCTCGCGCGAGCTGACGGTTTAACCATTGGGACCGGCCCAAACACACCAGACTCGTCGCTTCCCTCTTCGTTGCCTCCTACAGTGTCAGAAGTTCCCGTAGCGGAAGACATGTCGTTTGATTGGCAGGGTCTCTTTACTTCCGACCGGTTCGATAAACAGGTTCCACAGCGAACTTCGCAATCAGATGGTGAATTGGATCGGTTTTTGGCAAATTACGATCAGTATACGGCAAATGCGACCTTAGTTCGCAATGCAAACCCTGGTTCTAACCCTCATATAACTATCCCGACGTTCATGCAAGGTGTCCCCTCCGATATGGGCGTCCACCCCCTAGGCCAGACCGTGGCATCCGAATTTTACAACGGTGTAGCTTCCCTTAACCCTGTTCCCACAGAACCAGGAGTCCCGACAGCACAAGACATGCCACTACTTCAGTTACAGAACTTCCTTACCCTTGGTCAATTCGGTGGACAGGTCTCGCAACCTACCCGTCAACCAGAGGACGAACTGGACCGCTTTCTGGCAAATTACGATAAGTATATTGCCAAGGCATCACTGGCGCACAACGCAGTCTCCAGTCTCAACCCCCATATGGCTACCCCGACGTTCATGCAGGGCGCACCCACCGATATGGGCATCCATCCCCCGGGCCAGACTGTGGCATACGGATCTTACAACGGCTTGACGTCCTTTTACCCTATTCCCGCGGCACCGGGAGTCCCAACGACAAAAGACGCCTCAATACTTGAACCACAGGATCTTTTAACCTTCAACCAGTTCACTGAACAGGCCCCACAACCTGCCACTCAGCCAGAGGATGAGTTGGATCGTTTTCTGGCAAATTACGACAAGTATATTGCCGAGGCGTCATCGGCGCACAATCCCACCTCCAATTCTAGCCTTGATATGGCCGCCCAAGCTGCTTCACAGGCGTTTACGACGAATACAATTGAAGACTCGGATACCCTTTTGTCGCCAGTGTTTCTCTTTCCTCCGTCAAATGCACAGGACCAGCCGTATCAGTGCGACAGAGTCAAAGCCCACAATACCAATCATACTTACTATGGCCAGCCAACAACCAGGCACGTAGGATACGCTCAACATAGCTCATCCAGGGAGGGTCCACCCGCAAGTGTCCATCCCCAGACTGTGGCGTCCAAACTTTACGATGACCCGACGTTTCCTTACATCGCTCCCGCCGATCTGAGTGCTTTCCAGGAAATGCAAAGCTTCTTTGCGTTCTAAAGGCCAGTATTCTCTATCTCACCTCGTCCTCAGGCATTTCAATGGACTTGGGGACATTGTATCATACACGTCTGCACACGTAGCACGCACCTCTTATTCTCCCATTGCATCATTCCAACTGACATTTTTATTTGTATTTACCTGGCACAGAATTACGGTCAGCATATGTAGCAATCATAGCATACACCATGAACATGGACACTCAATTGTACAAATTGGATCTAGCATTGCATGATTTCGCTTCTTTTTCTCTTGAACAAGTATAATAAGACTTTGAGTCACTGACGGGCAGGATCTGACGGTACTAACACGCTCTGCGCGAACAACTTCAGAGGTAGGTATCATCTGTGTAGAACTGATTGGTTCAATGATCGCGCAAAGACTTCTTTATGTAAATGTACACTAGTGTATACCTAGTAACTGGTAATATTGTCGTCTATCATAAGCTCGAGTGGTTAGATATGAGGAATTCACGGATATACACCACACGAAGATCGGGAGTATTGAACTACACTTTACTGCGCAACTCGGGCACCCAGACCTTGCCTCGAACAGCTCACGATGCCGCCACCTTATCGGCAATGAAATTGATGCAATACACTTTGTTCTTGATCCTATATCGGAATGCAACATCAAGAGAAATCAACAAGGTAATGCGGTCATGTACGCACGGGCGTCCCTTGACCATGCTGTCCTTGTTCACACTGGCTGCCATGCACGAGTCGGCGCCCCATGGATGTTCGGGCGGGATCGCCACAGACTCGTCCATCGTCCCTAGATCGATGACATTGTGGTGAGGATGCGATGCAACACTGCGAGGGCAACAAAAAGACTACGCTCGTACAACTCCATGATGCACAATACCGCCACAGTCGATGGGGAGATTTTGGTTCACCTTTGTCTGGGTCGGACGCGAAGGGGGTTTGCAGAAAGCGATCATGACATCCAGATATCCGCAATGCCTGGGTGCGAGGGCTTGAGCTGCAGCAGGCACTCATGAGCGGATTTATAGGGCTGCGATAAGTGGGCAGGACGGCCCACGTACCTCCTTTAGCAGATGCCGGTTGTTCAGGAATGGGATTGGTCGGAGCACAAAGTGCATCTTGAACTCCAGTCAGAGTGGTTATCTAACTGGTCTTCGAGGATCTTCGATCATCATTAGCTCTCCCTGCGAGTCAATCAGTCTTCCTGCCTGATGTGAAGGGAAGTAGCTGAACCCCCTGTGTCGCAGACCCTCGCTGTGCGAAAGCTGCGGCCGTGAAAAGTACAGCTTGGCCGCCTTTTCCATCATATCCCCCATGTTGACGTTGATGCTGGCTGTGTGGTCACTGAGAGTGTACTCGAGCCATCGCGCTGCAGATTACCAGATACGTGCAGTGCCATCCTCGGGGACGTTGCGAGACGCTGTGCGATGTACCCAGTGGGCGGGACCTTGGTTGTCAAGGAGCTGCGCTGAGCGGTGCCAGGGGTCCTGGCGCAGTGGCCGGCGGCCTCGTAGTTAGTCTCGCAATGCTGTCGTAGTCAGTAGGTATCCAACCACTCGCACCTGGGTTCCCACCCCAGCGACCGGGTTTCTGTGTATATTACCGGAGGCAGAGGGGTGGGCTAACGGTTCACCAAGAATGATATACTTGGGTACAGGTTACCAAGCGAGGAGATTACCACTTTGAGGCCTCTCATCGCGTCACTTGTCACTTTGCCGGAACTGGGATCACACTTTGGCGTGGCCGTTATGGCCACTGCTAGCGAATTTGCATTTGATCGGGTCCCATTCGGCACGGAGGGCCCTACTAGTATGGCAAATGAAGGTGTGCGATGAGGTCACCATATCACTCAACGTCCCATAGACGGATATGGGTGTCACCAGACCCTGTGGCAAGATTGTGCCAGTCCGGTGAAAGCAGCACACAATATTCTACTAGACAGGTTAAATTTAATGGGGTCCATGATCGAAGGGAGGCATGCCGATGGCAGACATACCAACCAGATAGCTGCTCGAGGAACGTGGCGCAAGAGCCACAGGACGTGCTTCGAGGACGGACTACGGTGCGAATCGCATGACGAGGATGTTATCTTCCGAGAAGGCTTTTGATGAGTGGTTTAGAACATTGTCTTGGATAGAGGGGCCGGACGGGCGACATGAAGCGTGAAAGGCATACAGTCGTCCAAGTCATTTCATCTGCCAGGTGACACGTGCTTGTCCGTACATTCCGATGGCTTTCGTGGCTGAGAGAGGAGAGGGTAAGGAGAGGGTAGTGAGGTAGTGGGGTAGGCGAAGCCCACGAGGGCTTCCGGCCCGACGCACAACGCTTCGTTCAAGTGGCCCTCTTGCTAATAGTGCGGGACTTAAGGATTTGTTCCTGAGCTTGCATGAGTATACTTCTTTCTTGATGCTCAACTAAATCAGTACCTCTCGACTGCCGGCGCCGCGACGGCGGTTGGGCCCAAGCAGATGGGAGGCTAAATTCTATGCAGCCTCGAAAGCATAGAATTGACAATGGTGGGAGATTTCCATAATCAACATATCAGGTAAGAAACCCACCTGACGTATCGGTGGTATCGATCTGAACTTGAACGACTCAGACGTTCTGTTAAAGCTTTGACACAAGAGCGTCCAGCTACCATGTCTTCTTCACCCAAGCCATCGGATATCGACTCGGAACATTCTTCCTCATTGTCTCCGTTCAATTATGCCATCACCCATGTCTTTTTTCCCGTCCAACTTCCCGAATCCGACGATTACGCTCCAGAAAACGACCTCTGGCTGGCTGGTCAGGTTCTTGCTGCTGCTGATTCTTACACTAAACATGTCCCGGAAACCTTCAAGCCCCACTGGCATCGCACCATAATCATGCTACACAACTTACAAGCGTCCGTCCGGTCCGAGGGCCTGGGAAAAGACCACATTATCACCAAGCTGCAAGGAATGCAAGTGGGAGGTATGTTCTTAATATTTGGGGTTTAATGTATGAGCTGACAATTATAGATATTCTCGCGTTTTTCATCCGACCCCAAAATGCTGCAGTTGTCCTCACTAGACAGGAGGAGAATACACTGTGCGAGTCATTCGAAGTGTCGCCCAATAAGGATGCAGTGGAGGCAACTGGGGGATCTCTGATTTACTCGTATCCTAGGTCGGCAGTCTCCTTGCGGAATAGGGTATTTGATGAAACAGGGTTTCAGTACGAACTCGCGAGCTTTCTCTGTCATCCAAATACCATAAACTCGGATCTTCCTTCTCCTTCTCCTGGCGACCCCCTGTACATCACTGCACTACTCCCAGGGATCTTGCGAGGCGTTGGACGCGCAGTTGACGTTCCTCGTATCACCAAACACATTCGTGACGACATTTGCAGCAAAGATTACCTTTCCAAGGACTATTGGCGACGGTCCCCTTTGTGGCTTCTCATCAGAGTCACGATACAAATGTCCCTTGAGCGATCTATTGGACGTGCTTCCTACAAGGAGTTTATGTTGTCCTTCATATCCACCCTTGCTATGCATCCAGACCGAAAAACTCTCTCTGACGATCTACTCCACTTGATGCAGTGCAAAATTGTCCGACGCTTAAGCAAGCTCGGCTCATCCGCCCCTAGTTGGCTCTCTGATATTGCGTTGAAGTCATGCACCCGTCTACGACAGATTCTTGACGCCAGATTGGAGCAACCAAGCACTCTATCCCTATTTCGAAATCCGTCCCAAGAGGAGCTTGCAAGGGACGGCTGGGTCTTGCTGCTGAATAGTGACAAGTACATCCGTAATGTCCTCTCAAATCCAGGTTATAAATCAGTTGGTATACCCTTCAATCCCGACCCTCACCGCCGTGGAACCATCGATGATTTCTTATCTTTGGATGGAACCTTTTTTGAAGAGGCGTATCAAGTGGATTTGGACATCGCTCTCTTTGATGTTGAGCGAGCTGTAGAACAAGGAATTGATGATTGGGTTGCGCATGTCACAAATGTGGGCGAGGCGTGCGCACGGCTAGAGGTATTGATGGACAAATATTTACGAGTTGGACTCGTAGAGTTTGATACTTATCGATACTCGGAACGTAACTCCATCAAGCTGTTGACGGGGGTTGAACTTTTCCTTGCGGTGGACAAGCTGGTCATCAGAGAGATTCCGCTGCTAGCTGACTACTCCCCTGAAATTCCGATCATCTTCCTGGAAGGACTCTTCTTGCGCACAACAACAAGCCTTCATCGTCTCTCAAACGCATATCAATACCTCTCTGCTCGTCATTCTTCCTCGTCCTCAGAATCATCAGTGCTTTTGGAGGAATTCACTGAGCACAGTTTTCCTGTGCGATACTATGATCAATCCCCAGATCTCTGTGATCTCAGAGCTCAAATCGAAGGAGATACCGTGTGCAAAGCTACTGGAAAAAAGGGTCAGCAAGATGATGAGCGTTCACGCTCACCATTGCCCGTTTCACCGTTACAAGCGAAGGTTGTTGTGTTTGAACTGCAATGCCCACCCTGTATTCGTATCTGGCGCTCAGCAGCCTTCCGCCTTGTGGGCTGGTTCTCCAATTTCGTACACCTACATGAAAAATCCTACAGGATTGAGACGGGGGAGAATCTTCTTGCCAATTCCCCCGAATTGGGATCCTATTTTTCAGGGAACGATCAGCCCCCTTTGGATTACCAGATTCATTTTTCCTATTCCCATCCAAGGCACTTGCTGCCGACCTTAGGTTATGTGCTACAATGTCCAGATCCTCCCCGTGATGGTTGCCCGAAATTCGTTGTATTGAAGTCAAGCGAGGACATTTCGCTCTTAAATTTGGACTTGGACGATCCACAACTTCGGTTCATGCTTAGCAACATTCGACAAACTTTCAAGAGAGACAGGTTTCTAGGATTTATCCATACCTCACACACCCCAAACAATGTCTTGGCTGCTCAAGTGTGCTGCCCCAAGGACTTCTCTGTTGAGGAATTTACTACATTTGCACAGTTGAGGAGCTGTGAATCACTTCAGTGGCTCAACATTCTCCACGGACTCCGTAGTAGGGCCCTAAACATCCGCCGTCCCCAAGTCTACTGTCTTCTCTTCCATGTGGTGTTTCAAGCTGGACCACTGGATTTGTGTACTGGTGAACGGATTTGGCATCAAGAACTCGGAAGTGTGTCCTTTTGCAATGCCTTTATCGATGAGCTTTATTCCTTATTTATGGACTTTGGGGCCCAGTCAATGGATGTTATACCAATGGGGAGCATGTCTCTGTTGCTCACTCGGATTCTTGCATCAAGCCCAAGCAAGTGTGTCTCGGAACGAGCAATCCAACTCCTTTGCAATATTCGCAGCAAGACATTTTTGTGGGTGGAAGAGATGTCGTATAACCTGGCAATGGCACCCACAAACACAGAACGCAGTCGCATCTTAGTGGACATGGCTGTGACGTGTCGAGGCACATTCGACATTGATCCATCTTTTCTGCCTGAGGTCTTCCGTTCTGCTGAAGACATTGATGCAGCGCTTTCTTGTGCTCTATTTGTCAATTCACTTCTATGCCCGATTCTAACTCGTCTCGACCAATGTAGGTTTTGTTTCTTCACGTGAAGTATTTATTTATATAGTTTCGTCTTTCCAGCTCCCAATGAGGATGACATATACTTGAAATTATTTCTTGAGCGAAATCAACCTCTTTCTGCAGCGCTTGAAGGAATCTTAAGTGACATGATCCGTGCTGATCCGTCCGAATATGGCATCGACCTTGCAGTCCATAGGCTACTCGGTCGCTATCAGCTGTGTGCAAGCAGGTGGGGACAGTTGCAACATCTGAATGATCGCCGGCTCAGTTGCAAAACTGAACTGCCCCTGGACCAACCCTCCAGAGTTGTGCACCTAGGCCTTGACCTTTTAACTGGAACACTCCGAGTAGATGGACACCCATTGGCTGGATTACCATTTAAAATGAGGGATACTCCGGAATTCAGAGAAATTTTTCGTGATGTACTCAGAGTTTTCTGGCGACAACATCGTGATGTATTCACCACCATTCTTAGCAAGGTTTTGTTGTCATACCATCCGATCTACCAGGAATGGATTTCATGACTCATACCACCTCGTCCGAACGTAAAGTATGCGGTCCTTCTCACACAAGCTTTATATGACGATTGAAAAGCATGCATTTGCAGGTACATTATTCCCTCCGAGATGGTGATCTAGTGATTCAAGTACAATCCAATGGAATGCAAGATATCCTTCAGCTGCTTCCTTCAAACATCTTTCTGGAAGATCTTCCAACCACACTTGTTGATGGTCACGTTCACTGGTTGAACGTAGCCTCGAAGATAATTGAGATCCGCCCCTTTGAGCATCTGTGGGAAGAGTCTTCAGAAAACTGGAGGATTGATTGCACAAATGACCAGTATCGGATATATAAGGGCAGTGAGGCTCTTGTAGACACTCGAAGCCCAACATGGACAATGATTTCACAGTGTTTCAAGCCCCTCACTGACCATATGGGCACGTCAAGGAATCTCCTAGTCACTATGTCCCCCACAGACACTCCTCAACCTCTGCCAGTGCTGCGGTTATCTGTTGTGTTGCCCCACTATGGCTTGTCATTTTTTGTCAATGCACAAGGGGAACTCGAGTCCTTCGACTTCAGGGACATGGTTTATGACGACAACCAATCCATTGGGACGTTGTTCGGCTTAGACAATCTCCTTGTTCTCCGGCCAAGGCTTACCATTGCAGGGACCCTCCTCCCAGAAGCACTTATCCCCAGACGTGTCCTGGTACCAGATGGACTTCCCATACGGTACAGTGGTCATCGCGTGCAGGTCACAACCTATCAATTCCGAGATGCATCTGCGGGGTTATTTTGCCACATTTACGATGTGGATGCCGAACTGGGTTGCTTGATTGGAAGTGGTAGCTTAACGAGCACGTGGTATCTTGCAATTTTGCACGCTGCAACTAGCTGCAATGCTAGACCAGACCCATTGACAAGTAAAACAGGTGCTCAGGTCGCCCACAGTTTGTTACGCTGGGGTGGGTGCCGTTCAGTCATGAGATTCAGGGACATTGACTCGGATGGCGAGGACTTGCTCTTTTATCCCCGGCGGAGTTGCAAGGAGAAATATTCTACAATTAGTGCTCGGTATCCCCAATTCGTGGTCGCCCACAATGAAATCCGACACAGATATTACTGGTGTGCCAGTGGTGGCGGATCCGAGTTTCGTATCCATCCATCATTAAAGCGCTCGATGCGACGAGCTGCTCACCTATTCCCTCCAAACGTCACTGGGCTAAACCCTCCAGGAGACTGCGATAATGCACACTACTCAGCAATAGACACAGATTTGGAGCTCCAGGATGTTATCTCTACCATAGTCTCTACTGTTTACCGTTGGTCCCTCGATGCACCTACTACCATCACTCCACTCCTGAACTGGCAAGAACTATGGCTGTGGCATCTTCAAAGCAGTCCTGCCAGCCCAGACTCGGGCATGCATTTGGATCCAGACTTAGTACAAAGAGTGATAACTGAAGTGCACAGCATCTTGGAGAAATCGGAAGAAACTTGCCAGCGATTCCAGCTCTTATTCCTACTGCCTACAGTAGCATATTGCTCTCCATACTATCCTACTGGCGCACTCCTCTTGATGTTGACGGCATTTGCAAAACCCTTGGGAACCTCTCTTGAAGATCTACCGGTACTACATACGGACCACAAACTCTTGGATGGATGGCGTCCCACAGAGTGGGTCTTACATGCATGTGTATTTAACTCAGTCACGAGGCAGGGGTACCCTTCCAAGCCAGATTTCCAGTGTTTATATGAGGCAGTGTCCGATGCCGTTACGGATTTGCTCAAGGGTTGGCCACGCCATACTCCTCTAACGGCTTCGCTGACTCGGATTCTTCATGATTGGAATGTGGAACCTGAAAGATTAGAAGCCAGTCTCCAACAAGTGCTTTCCAGCTATTCTCGCAACTATGTCTTCATGAAGAATCTCACACGCATCGCCACAGAATCCTCCGCGTCCGAGTCAGGACATATCCTACAAGTTGTACCTCGCCCTGTCGCTTCAGCATCTCACAATCATGCACGATGGCATGTCACACTCGAGAAACTTCTAGCCAATAGATCAGTGCCGATCCTGCCCACACGCAGCCCTTTACCGTGCGACAGTCACCGATACAAACCTGAGGGAAACAAAGGATTGTCAGTGGTAGACAACATACTCAAATTGGAACGTCGTATTTTCTCCTCTGTGCTCACGGACCATTCATTCCAGCAAGAATACCTTACGCATCTCCATGCCAGCTCAGAATGTGTTCGCAATGAGTGTCCAGCGACTCTTGCTGGAGTTGCAGGAGATGACAACAGCTTCATCGAGTCATCTCGAAACTACTACGTGGAGTGTAGAGATAACTACATGCGGGGTTTGGCCACTCTTAAGCAAGTATTGGCTCCACCAACAGATCCACTTGCGAGAGCTATCAATGAATCTGGACAATGGCCGCAGGTCGGTGCATTTGACCTTTTACAGTGCCTTGCACCTGCATCGCAGATTAGCGTCCCTCCGCGTTGGAAGAAATGCCTAACATTGTTTGCATTGCTGCTTCTGGATCTTCAACGCTCCCGGAGACTGCTTCGATTTGCTTTGTATGGCCTCGAAGAAGAACTTTCGAAGGAGTTAACAAATGCACCATGCGACGGATGGAATCCTGAAGACTATCCAGACTGGCTACTCATTCAGGTACTAATGTGCCATTTGGTGATCGCGTGCCTATCCATTGATGTTTCATTCTCTCGACAGATCCAAGGCAATTTCTGTATTCGCCGCGCTCAGGTGGAAGCCGCGATAGAACTGATGTCCCCACAATCTGGAGAAAATACTGTGATGCAAGTCAACATGGGTGAAGGAAAATCATCGGTGATCATCCCCATTGCTGCCGCAGCTCTTGCCGATGGAAAGCGGCTTGTCCGCGTCGTCGTCCCACAGGCGTTGACGGTCCAGATGTTTGATATCCTCGTAGCCCGCCTCGGAGGGCTCGCTAACAGGCCAATATTTCACCTACCTTTCTCTCGCAACCCGGAAGATAACGAGTTCAATCCGGGGGCCAGCCTTCAAATTGACGATATACAGAGGCTAATGTCTCAGTGTATGGATGAGCGTGGTATTTTACTTCTCCAGCCAGAGCACGTTGTATCACTAAGGTTAATGAGCTTGGAAGAACAAATACGTGAACAGAAGCTTGTGTCAGAGCGGGTACCCAAGGATCAGAAATGGATTTACAGGCGCTATCTGTCACCCAAATCGGTGCGTAGGACTCGTCCTTATGATAGCACATTCAGCTGACTATTCAGCTCTAGCTGACAGAAGATGCCTTCGTGGGTAACATATTTAGATGGTTGAACCAAGTGCGGGACCGACCGATGAATGATATCTTGGACGCAGTTGACCGTGATTGTGGCGGTCAAGACACCGCATCGAAGTGGTTCAAGCTACAAAAGTGGGTTCTCGCTCACTGTCGGGACATCCTGGACGAGAGCGACGAGATCCTTCATACCCGATTCCAATTGATATATACGATTGGGGCTCAGCAACATATGGACGGATACCCTCACCGATGGACGATCATCCAACACGTCCTAAAACTTGTCAAGAGGCATGCATATTCCCTATGGACGTATTCCCCTCAAGCAGTGGAGCATAAAAGCGGTCCACAGTCATCATTTCCGTATATTCGTATCTTGCGAGCTTCTGATGTTGGGCGAAGCCTTGCATCGTTCATCGCGGAAAGTGTCATGGCTGGAGAGATCCCGGGATTTGACTTTCGACACGCTCCTTCCGAATTACAGCGTGCTATTCACAGCTTCATATCACATGATGTCCTCCAACTACCTGATACAGCTGAGAAGGTGGAAGAGTTCGCCAAGAATTCGCATCAGTGGTATCTATGGAGTGGACTCCTCCTTCTCCGCGGACTATTAGCTTCCGGCATCCTTGTGTTTGCACTTTCGGATTGGAGGTGGCGTGTCAATTATGGCCTGAGTCACCGAAAAGGTTCTACGATGCTTGCCGTACCGTACCGTGCGAAGGACACCCCAGCTCCGAATACCCAGTTCGGCCATCCAGACGTCACCATCATCCTCACATACCTGTCTTATTATTATGCCGGCTTGAAGGAAGATCAACTAAGAGCATCGTTCGAAATCCTTCTGGACGAGGATGACCCATCTCCAGAATATGCACGGTGGGTCAAAAACTACGATGACTCGCTATCGAAATCACTTCAGGAGCTTGGCGAGATCAACCTGCGGTCGTCAGAGCAATGGGACAAAGTCACGTTCCCACTTTTCACACGGAATCAAGCAACTATAGACTTCTATCTTTCTCGAGTGGTGTTTCCGAAGGAAGCAAAGGAATTCCCTTGGAAGATTTCAGGTTCCAGTTGGGATTTAGCGGAGAAGAGGGAGAACCTTGTAACGGGTGAGTGAACCCGTGGCTGGCGCATATCTTTATAGTGCTGTTCAATCATTGATTTACTCACCAGGATTTTCGGGCACGAACGACAACCGATGGCTATTACCGACATCTATAGCTCAGTATGACCTTGAGGGTCAGAAAGGAACAAATGCCAGGGTCCTTGGATATCTATTACGACCCGAAAACGACTGCTACAAAGTTACATATGACCCGGGGAGCGGAAAACGACGAAGCACGCGTGAACTCCTCAAGACGGTGGCCAATCAAGAACCTGAAATTCGCGTTCTATTGGATGTTGGCGCACAAATCCTCGATCTTTCTAACGAAGGAGTGGCGAGAGCGTGGTTGGATACTGCCCAGGATATATCTGGTGCCGTCTACTTCAATCAGAACAATGAGCTCATGGTGCTCACGCAAAAAGGCGCCGCCTTGCCACTACTATCCTCCCCGCTCTCTCAAACTTTAGAACGCTGTGTTGTGTATCTGGACCATGCTCACACAAGAGGTACTGACCTCAAACTTCCAAACAAATCACGGGCGGCAGTCACGCTGGGCCCCAAGGTCACCAAAGATAATCTCGTGCAAGGTTCGTTTTTGCAACATAGTTCGTTTGCTACATCTAGTAACACGTTTGTGTATTTCAGGTTGCATGCGGATGCGAAGACTTGGTCATGGACACTCGGTCATGTTTTTCGCCCCACCTGACGTTGATCAGAGTATTCGTGCTGTGGCCGGGAAACAGGATCCGACCACCCAAGTCACCAGTCTCGATATCCTATTTTGGGCAATACAAGAAACCTGGAATGAAATTCAACGATGGGCTCCTCATTGGGCACAACAGGGCATGAGCCATAAATCGAGATACGAATCCTGGGCCCGTTTCTCTGACGGTGACCTCACGCGAGAAGAGCTTTCGAAAGCATGGCTCCAACCAGAACAGAAATCGCTTACCGAGCTTTACGGGTCTCGGGTCAGCAACAACGAAAATTCCTCGGGTACACTCTCTGCGCTCGATCCAGGGATCCGTCAACGCTGTGAAGCTCTCGGGGTTTTATCACTTCCCAGTGCACAGTTGGAAGAGCAACAGGAACGGGAGGTTAACCGCGAGCGGGAACGCGAACGCGAAGTGGAGCTCCCTCCAGAGGCCGAACCAGCAGAACACTGCATTCATCCAGACGTTAGGGCCTTTGTGAAGACAGGTATCATTCCTCCGCTGCACTCTGGCAGCGCCTTCCAGCCAGTCTTCGCATCCCTAAAAGAGAGCACGGCGGCCACTCAGGACGCAGACGTTTGGAGCCCATTTATCCTGGCAACGACAGACTTCTGCCAAACGATCAAGCCAGAATCAACGCGCGGAACTATGGATCAGTACCTTCGACCCGTACAGTGGCTTCTCACCAGCGGAAGTGCAGATACCCGAGTCCTCGTTCTGCTTAGCCCGTTTGAAGTTCACGAATTACTCCCAGACATCAGGGTGAGCGAATGCGTTCACCTTCATCTCTACGCACCAC
Organism: Tylopilus cf. pernanus; assembly: GCA_038090575.1. Classification (NCBI taxonomy): domain Eukaryota; kingdom Fungi; phylum Basidiomycota; class Agaricomycetes; order Boletales; family Boletaceae; genus Tylopilus; species Tylopilus cf. pernanus. Next base: position 10,205 of record JBBPMZ010000097.1, on the reverse strand, counting down.
GTACGTCCCAGCGCATGCAACCATGCGACGACCTCAAGCTTTACACTATCCCTCCCCTCCCCGACTCCTGGACACCACCTTGGAATTTGATCGACCAGTTGAACGTATTTTCTGGACAGCTCTACCTCAGAGATTATCAGTCATACCTGCGTCTGTGTCGTTTTCTTGGCGTGCCTACGAAAGATTCTCCAAATGATACTACTACTCGGTGGAATCTGTTCAACATTCCAGGGAGCTTCCAAGAGACCGAAATCATGTTCTCAGAGTCTCCGCTGCCCACCGTGATGGCGCTACTTGGAATTCGGACCAGAGGGCGACCATTCGCCCATACGCACATGGGCAGGATCCTTCAGGGACATGTATTAAGGGAGAAGGACTTTGAGTTTGAGGACTTAGTATCAGATGAAGACGCGTCCAGAAGGGTTACCAGACGATTCAAGTGCGGATCCAGAACCACCCCGAAGGTATTTGCATGCGCATTGAATTCGATAAATTATTGCTAGGCTCATTGAGTTGGTTCCGCAATGCTTGCCTAATTCGATTGTCATGTAGAACTACCTGAAACTTTGTCTCACGCCTAAGGCGCACATGATTGTCTCGAGGTACCCCGAGTCTATGCTGAGGTGTGCAGCCCCCGCCGTGCTCAACACCTTGATCTGCGGCAACACCTCGTGCGTAAGGTGTACAGCCATTACCCAAGCAAGCGACGCTAGCCACGCAGTAACACCCTCCGCCTCCTGCTCATCCCCTTCCGCGGCCCTTGCGTTCCCATCCATGTCCATCCCCAACAACTCACCCAGCTCAAACCCGAGCGCGCCGTCCTTGGCGTAAACCCCTTGAGCAGCCTTGGCAGGTTCAATAGTCCATCCCCAACGTGGTGCGCCACCTCGGTCGGATTGAGTGAGAACGTCGGCACCGCTACACCTGCCACGCCGGGCACCGTGTCTTGCATGCGAACAAGACGTCACGCGGCGTGCGGTGGTTGGCCCGTGCGAACGCAACGAGGGCAGCATGGGTACCTGGGAGGAGGCCTGGGCCCAGGCTCATCATCGACGTAGGAGACGTGAACAGCGTTCGGAACTCGAGGGAGTTGAGCGGATCTTGGGCAAGGAGTAGACCCTGGCCTTTGTTGGAGCCAGGGGTGTACACGCCACTACCACTCGCCCATGCTATTCGAAATATGATGGACACCTGTCCCAGCGATGTTCGAGGGAGTGCGTTGAATATGTCGAGACGGTCTTCTACTGCTCGACCAGCAGTAAGGAGATTTCGAATATCCACCCAATCTTGTGAACCATAATCTAGATTTGTCAGTTCATCGTCTTCCAGAGCCACCTTGAGGTTAGAGTCACGGCCCGAGGCGATCATGAATCGAGCGGAATGAAATTTGAAATCTAATCTGTTTACGTTTCCATAAATGCTGTCACAAAGGTATCCAGGGCACGTACGAGACCAGGGAAGGCAAAACCGTGTGTGAAACCTACGCAACGCTCAATGCTCCCCTCTGCAGCACAGAGAACGCTCACAGCGGGTTCATTCATGGCCCACGCAGCTCGATCGCCATTTAAGTCTTTGATGTTGGCAGGAAACGGGGAGCCTAGGGTCTCTCATCCGGCAACCTCCTTTCGAGTGTGCCAAAGTCGACCTGGAAGTCAAGGAATGGCTGGAAGAGGCATTGGCCCCATTCTGTGCCTTCATCTGCACCACCGCCAGTCTTTCCTATGCCACCCCCCAAACCGGCCGGCGCTGCTCATTGGCTGCCAAGACATTGACATTCGTACAGAACGGGTTTCCCTTCACCCGGCAAAGATGTTGAGGACACAGGGATCAAAGGAGGGACAGATGCACATAATTTCCCGAGAATGCCCTTCGCACCACCAGCAAACTCTTCGGAGATCTGAAGACGTTGGGTGGGAGGTGGAACGAGCATGCTGAGAGTGGTATATATGAGAGCAAAGAGTGTACGTTCCTGGTCTGGAAAGACACGAGGAAGGATGGGTAGAACGTGATGGAGGTCTCTCTTTACCTTCGCCTTCACCTGACCCTGTTTTGCCTCCGATAGTAGTCTTGCTCCATGTTTCGACAAGGGCACTGCGTCGGGTGCCATAATAACGGTTCCTGGACTCCTCCTCCCGTTTGATATCAATGAAGGTGGCGTAGAACGACTTGCATGATTCCACGTCGCTATTCGTCATGGCGTGCACAAGATTGGAGGTAAGAGCAACCTCGAACTGGTTGGCGAGTGGAGTCAATAGCGCACGATGCGGTTCATGCATCCCACTAGATACTGCACCCGGAGTCGCCATGGTACGAGACAAGGGCGTAAGCCATGCGGAAACGGATAACCGAGAAGCGGCACGGGCATACGCCTTCTCTGCGAGTAACGCGGTGGCCTCGGTCTCCAAGGCGCTCCACGACTCTGCACCTCCACAGCTTCCATCCACGTCCTCAGAGCCTAGATACTGCAATCGTTCGAGGACGTCAGTCGCCGAGTCCGAGGATGTCCCATCCGTGGTCAGTGGGGTTAGTCATCGGGGGGAAGAGTCTGTGCAAGGACGTTGCGGAGCGCGAGTGTGCTGTCTCGGGATGCCATGGGCAAAATGGGGTGTGGTCCGTGCATTCCGATCGCTTTCGTGGCTGAGAGAGGAGTGGGCGAGGCCCGCGAGGGCTTCCGGCCCGACGCACTGCCGCGACAGGGGAGCCGAGCTGCGTGGGTTGGGTTGGGCCCAAGCAGATGCGAGGCTAATCTAGAGCGGAGCGCAACGGACGAGTGAGAGGAGGAGCGAGGGCGTTGCTCTGCGACCGCACAAGAAAACGCGAGGAGAAGCAGCGGCGTTTGGGGCTGCAGGCGCTGCTGAGCTGATTCAGGTAGGAGCGACGCGCCACTTCGCTTAGCTCATGCACGGACTAAATTCCACGCGACCTCGTGACCTCGGAAGCGTAGAATCGACACGCGTGCGATGTCGTCGGCCGGGCTGCTATGGACGTCGGTCTGATCACACTGGATGACCTCTGTCAGCATTTAGACACACGTGTGCAACAAGAAACTCACTGAGAATGATGATACGAAGTGAAGTGGTTCGCCCCAGAGTATCCGAGTTCCTTCCAAATTTGGGTGCAACTCTCTCCCCTTTACCAACGTCGGTTCACGAGTATGTGGTTCTCTTCACCACGCGAACGACGTGTTGAAATTCCCAATGAAACACCGTGATCGTGCTGAAGACATGCTATCCAAAAGTCTTTGAATATCGTGCAACCTGGAAATTTATGAGGGCAGTTGACAATTGTACGCGATCGCAGTAAGCCCGAGTCTGAAATTATTATATTCGCACCCCTTAGGCCCTAGGTCTTGAAGCTTGACAACTCAAGTGATCCTCTCTGCAACCTCACTACCGATCTCCTTCACCTTCATATCATTCACGAGATACTCGCGATGCACCACTCGGCACGCATCTACTTGCTCCATCATCATTCTTATTCCCATCTCTGCCAGTGACAACAGGTCTTTTCCGCCGTCGACGGCCTTCTTGTACTCGTTCTTCGCACTTGCGAACACCACGTATATCTCTTTTGGATTTACTGGTGCCAATGACACGTCGGACAAGTGATTCGGAAGCCCACTCCTCATTGCACACGCGCGTTGTTCAGGATCCGTGGGCTCAAAAATTTTACTGCAAGAGTCGAGCGCATTTTGCAGCTCTCGCTCAGACAACCGTGTGCCCATGTCGGATGCGCCTTAGATGACTTCACATTAGTGGGAGAGTGTGGAGGAAGGAATTGGAGAGAAATGATCCACGATTGGTTGACCGCACGCACCTGGACGAATACATGCAAACGCCCGCTCGTACACATCCTCGTCGACGTCACAGTACGTCGAAGCGTGTGACCCGAATTTGTTCGTATGCGCTTAACACGACGATTTGAAATCTAGCGGATGTCTCCCTGTTAGCTCTGTTTCAAGTTAGATTTCATTGGAACGGCCACTTCGTAAGTCCACTCCACTTTCCACTTACCTCATGTAACTCAACGTAAACCGTCGCGTGTGCCATGCGGCGGCGGACAGAGCAGACGTCATCGCAAGGTGAACTTCCGAAGAATAGTGGGTCAATGAACGCTGTCATTGTCTTCAGACAAGATTCAGAGTATAACATATATATGACCACGCACCTCCTGGATCCCCGACTATCTGAAATTCTTCTCTCGCGTACCTGATCGCCGAATAGCTGAAATCTGCTGCGGAATGGATTGTCACGTCTGCCCTACATCTGGGCTCACCCTCGGTATGTTTTTCTGTCAGCGTCTCAAACCGATAAGCTGAACGAGGGTCGGTGCCAGCGCCAAGAGCCCTTCGTAGCGTTCGCAGGGTATCAACGGTCCCAGGGTTTGCTTCCATCGGAACCTGGTATCGCTTCTGATTCATGACGATGCCAACAGACGTCGTACCGTCGTTCAAGGGGATGAACCATGCCGATCCCGAGTTGTCTAATCAGAGATCATGAACTAAACTTGAAGCAAATCCATACTCCTTACCTGTCAGCGCCTCAAACCATGGCGCGCCCTCCCGTCCAGTTCTTAGTCCATACATTCCAATACCTGTATCCCCACAATGCGATATTCCTCAGCGACTCGCTGTAATGGCGATTCTTGAGGTGTTGACTGGATATTAGCCCTCTTCGCTCGGATGACATCGAACAATATCTCTCCTTGCTCCGCGTGGTTTGTAGAAGTGGATTTGGATCTCAATGATATCCATTCAGCTGATATGGGGCGATTTTTTGAGCAGCGAATTGATATCACTTTTGTATGCTCGTAGACAACGGTGCCAGATGCCTTGGCGTAGTCGAGCAGCATCCTGTCAGAGTCGGCATGGGTCTGTGGTAATGTATAAATATGTACGTGTGGAAGGTAACTCGATCAAGAGCATTTGTTGACTGACCACGTTCCAGGAACTATTAGTATGTCCCAGCGCCACACAAAGTCCGTGTCTAGACGTAGAAACCAGAAATCACAACAGTCGAGACTAAGCGTATAAGATTGTGTACATTGGAAACTTACATCCCCTCTCACTTGGATTGGTCTAGCTTGAACGCTGCACCTGGCTAGTATGGTGAGTTGCAAAGAATCGAACCATCGCCTCCATGATCACATACCTTGTGTCTGAACCTCATTTCACCAGTGTTTGTTCGGCATCGATGAACCGGAGATAGCGTCGCACGGATGGGATGAGACTTTCGCCAATGTGGTATCTGCCATTGCGTTTCACGCCGAGGAAAAACGAGTAAAACATCAACCACACCTTGGGAACGCAGCGGCTTCGAGCAGGGTCACTTGGATTCCTTCTCTTGCGAGTGTTACGGCGGCGTAGCTGCCCGCTCGGCCACCGCCGATGACGAGGACTTGGGTGTGCTTTGAAGGCGACGAGGAAAACAATCAGATGTGAAAGAAAGAGGACGCCCGGAGTTACAGACGGAATTGCACGCACGGTGGGCATTGTACTCTCCATTGTATCGCACAATTCTGATCTGGATGTGTTAGACAGGTTTCAACTCCGTCGGAGGCGTATTCACGCTCGAATCTAAATATTCACCTCCGTTGACGTCAGCGTTCTGCGAATCTCGTCAAGAACTCGCAGAAGTATTGACGCAAGAAGACCAGACTACTGCCACTAGTAGAAGGACCCCGTCGGATTAGAAGTTGTGTGGCAGTTGTAAATACGAGCTCGGAGCAATTTGAACATCCCTTCGGAATCACGACGAATTCCCCTCGCAGTGACAAGGTAAAATATCGTCGTTGTCTCGGTTGGTTGATATATATTGATAATTACATTACAAGTGGCCGTTCTTAACGCGATGACTTTCGGACTTCGATAGACGACTTGTCAGACTGATCCACACCAATGACTACAAGTCTGGACCAGGCAGGATATACGACGCCATGGAATTGACTGGTTATGTGGCGGTCGTTTCCCCACCCCAAAACCATGATCCAAGACATATGGTGTGCGATAAGTGAAGCCTTCAAGGGTGATTGCCGTATGCTTACCAAAATCAAGCCTACATTCTGTGAGTTATTTCATCCTCGCGAAATTGGCGGCCTAGCGCAATTGAAGCACTTTGTCGTGGTAGATCCTTGTGTCTCAGGGGTCGTTTATCCTTGTATGGCTGCTAACGTAAGCTCTCATTGTTTGAAGAACCAGCGAGACATTCAAGTGGCAGTCGCAACTTCAACTTCCTCGGGCCCCCCTTCATCAAAATCGTCGCCCTTCGCCCTCGCAAAGACGACCCGATGTTCTAGTGATCGTGATTTATGGATTTTGTCGTGAGCCACTCCACTCACAAATTTACCATAATGGGCAACTTTTGAAATCGTGTTGACAGGCAATCAAGGATGCTCGCTAACCGAGGACGCTTTGGCGAGCGTTGACCATTCGACTTGATTGCTTTCAAAAATAGCCTTACAGGGTATTTCCCTATGGCTGTGAAAAGTGCTGAAACGCAATCATGGTCCACAATGTGGTTTCTCAAAGCACTATAAAATGATCGCGTGCCGGGATGGGTTCGCTCATCGTCAGCGACGACTCTTCACTCACTCGTACGCATATTATCTCCTCTTCCCCGTGGAAGCTCCAATCCTACATCCTCATCTCCCTACCTATATTCCTCTCGATCCTTCGCGTCCAACGTGATGGCCCCCTCCAAGGCAAGTCCTCGACCAGTATAACTTTCGCGCGTGATTAAACGATTTTATGTAGACTATGTTTCGCTGCGATGAATGCGGAAGGCATTTCAGTCGCAAGAGTGATTTAGATCGTCATATGAAATTACACGCAAAGAATAAGGACGAACAGTACGTTCGCCGATGTATCTTTATCCCCAGCCGATGCTAATCAAGTTCAACAGTATGATTCCCTGCCCTTACCCTAATTGCGATTACAAGGCGCTTCAACGTTCCAACCTGAAGACGCACATATACACCCAGTGAGTGTGACATCCATGAGGTTGCACATACATTGCTCACGCGCTTGATAGTACTGGGGAGCGCCCGTACAAGTGTCCTTGTGAAGGCTGTGGGTTCGACACTCGCGACCCCGGTGCCCTCACGAGGCATCGACGGAACATCCACGGGTATCTTCCCAAAGCCAATACAGGGAAAAAGACTAAATCATCCACCGGAGCTAGCAGGAAGACCCGTCGGCAATCCAGGTCCATGCCTTATGATATTTCGTCGCGTCCCTCACGTAATGCCGAGGTTCCACCCCAACTTCCAGAAGGCAATCCGTGTGCATCATCGTCTGGTGTGGGCGCAGGCGATCAGGCTCAGGCGTTGAAGAATAATAGTCTTGCGTTCGAGACAGCGCTCGCACAGATGCTCGCGCGAGCTGACGGTTTAACCATTGGGACCGGTCCGAACACACCAGACTCGTTGCTAACCTCTTCGTTGCCTCCTCCAGTGCCAGAAGTCCCCGCGGCGGAAGACATGTCGTTTGATTGGCAGGGTCACTTTACTTCCGATCGGTTTGACGAACAGATCCCACAACGAACTTCGCAATCAGACAATGAATTGGATAGGTTTTTGGCAAATTACGATCAGCATATGGCAAATGCGACCTTAGCTCGAAATGCAAACCCCAGTTCTAACCCTCCTATGACTATCCCGACATTCGTGCAAGGTGTCCCCTCCGATGTGGGCGTTCACCACCTAGGCCAGACCGTGGCACCCGAATTTTACAACGGCCTGAGTCCCCTTAACCCCGTTCTCACCGAACCAGGAGTCCCGACAGCACAAGACATGTCGCTGCTTGAGTTACAGAACCTCCTTACCCTTGGCCAATTCAATGAACAGGTCCCGCAGCCTACCCATCAACCAGAGGACGAATTGGACCGCTTTCTGGCAAATTACGACAGGCATATCGCCAAGGCATCACTGGCGCACAACGCAGTCTCCAATCTCAACCCCCATATGGCCATCCCGACGTTCGTGCAGGGCGCACCCACCGATATGGGCATCCACCCTCCGGGCCAGACTGGCGTGGCATACAAATCTTACAACAGCTCGACGTCCTTTTACCCCGTTCTCGCGGCACCGGGAGTCCCAGCGGCAACAAACACTTCACTCCTTGGATTACAGGATCTTTTAACCCTCAACCAATTCACTGAACAGGCCCCACAGCCTGCTTCTCAACCAGAGGATGAATTGGATCGCTTTCTCGCAAATTACGACAAGTATATTGCCAAGGCGTCATTGACGCACAACGGAGTCACCAATTCCAACACCGATGTGGCCATCCCAACTACTTCACAAGCATTTATGGCGAATGCACAAGATCAGTGCGACGGAGTCGAAGCACACAATACCAACTATGCTTACTTTGGCCGGCCAACAGCCTGGCACGCAGGATACTCTCTATATAATTCACACACGGAGGGTGCACCTGCAAGTGTCTATCCACAGACCGTGGCGTCCAAATTTTACGACGCCTCGATGTACCCTTACATCGCTCCCGCCGATATGAGTACTTTCCAAGGAATGGAGAGCTTCTTTGCCGTCTGAAGGCCAGTATTCTCTATCGCACCTCGTCTTCTCGAGCATTTCAATGGACTTGGGACATTTCTCCACGCACATTTGCACGCATAGTACATACTTTTTATCTTCCCATTGCATCATTCCAACCGACATTTGTATTTGTATTTACTTACCACAGAATTACGGTCAGTACATGTAGCGATCATAGCATACGCCACAAACATGGGCACTCAATTGCACAAATTGGATCTAGCATTGCACGGTTTTGCTTCTTTTTTTCGGACAAGTACAATACGATTTTGAGTCCGTTACAGGTGGGATCGGACGGTACGTGTGGGTTCGTTCACCGTCGAGTCACACTCACGCCCCGGGCGAACAGCTTTAGAGGCAGATACCATCTGCGCACAATTGATTAACTCGATGATCACACACACAAAAAAAAAAGAAGAGGACTTATGTACCATTGGTGCGTACCCAGTTGGCAATATTCTGTCTATCGTAGGCTCGAGTGGTAGATATGAGGAATTCACGCATGTACACCATATGAAGGTCAGGAATATTCAGCTACATTTCGCTGTACAAGTCGGGGATTAAGACCTCACCCTTTCCATCCAAGTGAGGATGCCAACATCACCCCGAACAGCTCAGGATGCCGCCACCTTGTCGGTAATGAAATCCGCAACACACTTCGTTCTCAAGTTCACACGCTGTGAAGTCCTGGAGCTGGAGAAACTGTCTTGCTACAGTATGTTTTGCTTGTAAGTCTTCCCTAGTCTTCCGATTTCTTATTTCTGGTTTTGGTATCATACTACCGGAGTGGCAGTCTTTGTTGTGAATGCTTTGGATGTCATAAGTGCAGAGCATAAATAATGACTAGACAGTCCATTTCTTCATCTTCGCGACGAGTTGACCGATCTGGTTGCTCGCCTCCTCAGCCGCGAGCGCCGCTCTCCCCTCCTCGTCCGTCATTCCAACATACGCTCTCCACTGTTCCAACTCGCTTCTGTCCACGCCCAGTGCACGCACGATCGTCTCGAGGTACCCCAAGTCCGCACTGAGCTGCGCGGCCCCCGCCGCGTTCAACACCTTGATCTGCGGCAACACCTCGCGCGTCAAGTGCACGACCGTCGCCCGAGCAAGCGATGCCAACCATGCCGCAGTGACACCCTCCATCTGTCCCTGTCCCTGCTCATCCCCCTCCACTGCCCTCTCGTGTCCATCTATGTCCATCCCCGACAACCCACCCAGCTCAAACCCGAGCGCATCGTCCTCGGCGTAAACCTCGAACAGCCTGGGCAGGTTCAACAGCCCGTCCCCAACGCGATGTGCCGCCTCGGTCGGACTGAGTGAGAACGTCGGCACAGCTACACCTGCCATGCCGGGCACCGTGTCTTGTACGCGTGCCGCAGACCACACCGAGAGGGTCGGGTATACGGCGAGGTGGGCGTACAGGGGTGCGAGCAGGACGTCACGCAGCGTGCGTTGGTTGGCCCGTGCGAACCCAACGAGGGCAGCATGAGCACCAGGGAGGAGGCTTGGGCTCGGACTCGCCGTTGACGCGAGGGATGTGAACAACGTTCGGAGCTCGAGTGAGTTGAGCGGAGATTGGGCAAGGAGTAGACCCTGGCCTTTGGTGGCGCCAGGGGTGTACACGCCACTACCACTCGCCCATGCTGTTCGAA
>JBBPMZ010000096.1:0-27104 GCA_038090575.1 Tylopilus cf. pernanus | reverse complement strand
TTGTTCCTGCCAAGAGCAGATACTTGCCAAATAAGTCTATATTACATTCTATCACATCCCCCTGGGACATCAAAAAATGTTTGTGTCATCACACAGAAAAAGGGTCTATTAGACACATCTTTTGGTAGTAAAAGATGTGTCTAAGAGACCCCAAAAAGGGGTCACCTGAAGTGGATAGAAATTTGCGAAATCAAGGAAGGATTGAATATCTTTCACTTTGCGGGGTTCGAGCCAGTCCTGAATAGCCTTGATCTTGTTGGGGGACATAGAGAGGCCGGAGGAAGAGAGCTGGTAGCCGAGATACTCGGTAGAGGTTGTAGACCATTCGCATTTTTCGGGTTTGGCGTAAAGTCCATGCTTGCAGAGTTGTCGGAGTACTTCTTGGACATGCTCGGTGTGCGAAGCCTTGTTGGAGGAGTAAATGAGAATATCATCCAAGTAGACAATGACACAAACATCTAACAAATCAGCGAAGATGGTATTAATGAACCGCTGGAAGGCTGCAGGGGCATTAGTCAAGCCGAAAGGCATGACAAGCCACTCATATGATCCGTAACACGTGCGGGAGGAAGTCTTCCATTGATCTCCCTCAGCAATGTGGACTAAGTGGTAAGCATGCTGGAGGTTGATTTTGGTGTAGATCTTCGTGTGACTCGGAGCATCAAGGAGATCAGAGATGTGGGGAAGTGGGTAGCAGTCTTTCTTCATGGTTTTGTTGAGTCCTCTAAAGTTGACGCAAAGGCGGAGTGAACCGTCCTTCTTGCAGACGAAGAGAACTGGAGTGGTGTGAGTGGAGGAAGAAGGGCAAATAAAGCCCATAGAAAGGTGTTCATTGAGGAACTCCCAGAGAGAAACAAGCTCGGAGGGAGCAAGGGAGTAGGTGGTTCCCAGCAGGGGAGACGCACCTTCCTCTAACTCAATCCTATGGTTGTGTTCCCCAGGCCGATGCAGAGCAAGCGTAGATGCTTTGCTCTTGCTAAACACATCTGGAAAATCGTGATACTTGGGAGGAACGGTGGAGAGATTGACAGGGGGAGTGAAGGAATCAGAGGATGTAGAGGCGGAGTGGAGCTTGGTCTCTTGCGGACAGAGTTGCAGACTAAATTGAGTGGATCCTTCTAATCGGCATGCTAATGCAAATGCTGCTGCATTAACAAACAATATGTGAGGGGCCTTCTGCTCAGAGAAACGCGGTGGATCGGATTTGGGAGGATTAGCTGGAGGTATTACGGAGGCCACGGAGGAGAGCTCAGGGGTGTCAGACTGGAATGCTCAGGTGCACGGAACGAGATACTGCTAGAAACCCAATCAATCAATGGATTGTGGCGGGTCAGCCAGTTGTGTCCTAGAACAAGAGAACATGATCCATCCAACAATGTGACGTAGAGTGTCGTCGGAGTGATATCACCAGTTTTGAAATGTATAGAGAGGTCGATCGCTTGAGTAATCACGGAGTTGGTTGTTCCATCGAAGAGGTGGAGTTGAAGTGGGGGTACAGAGTAGGTTTGAAGGTTATGTTCATCAACAAAAGTAGTATCGATAAAACAATCAGAGGAGCTGGAGTCTATGAGCGTGGAGAAAGAAGGAATGTCATATGAGACTAGAGAGATGGAGGGCAGAAGTGAATGAGGGTCTGAAAGAGCAGATGCATTGAGGTGTAGCTCCTTTCCACGGCTGGTGTCAACGCAACCTTCCGCCCATGCAGAGCAACAGAGGTTGCGGACTATTTTTTTGCCTCTGTGTTGGAGGGCTCAGATTTAGCGTCCAGAGTTGCAGTCTTGGTAGCATGAGCTTTGGCTGCTCTAGACGTAGACTTGGAGCAGTCTTTAGCTACATGCCCAGATTTGCTGTAAAACATGCAGAGATTGTTATCGAAACGACGCTTGCGTTCTTCGGCAGTAAGTTTGCTGTCCTTGTCTAATTTCGAGAGATTAGGCTTTGGAACTGCGGAGGTCATGACACCTTTGCCTTTAGACTCAGATGAGTCCTTAGACTTCGAGTGCCCGGAATTGTTGCCGGAGTTGGATGCGGAGGTCAATGAGGAGGACTTACATATCCATGGACTTGTGACCGGAGTTGGTTGGCTGCTTTGACTGATGACTAATTTCTGACTTGCATTCCCAGTAATGCGCGTCAATAGCTTGGGTGATTCTATGGAGTTCGGCAAGGGTTGCGGGTTTACCGATGTGAGTGATTTTGTCTTTGATTTGGTCGGGTAACCCATTGTAGAAGTGATGGCGGAGTGCGCCTTCTCTGTAGCCATGGACTTGCGTAGCTAGCCTGTTAAACTCAACAACATATTTGTTGATCTGTTTGTTGAAACTATAAGTATTCGACTTCAGACTTATAGTTCTTTGCTTAAAATAAGCATATCATATGATCGCATATCATATGACTTATATCATGTGACATTATTCATTCATTGTCACTATGGTAACATCTAGAACATTCTAGATTCTTTCCTTATCTCTATTTCAAATACAACATTTGATATACAGTCTAGACCATGACATCATAGATAACTGGATCATATCCTATTGGATGATAACAATATCTTCTCATATGACATTATTGTCTTTATCATATGATAAGAGCTCCTTTAGCCATCCTATAGCATTACTCGCTCATATCATTCCATTTTCTATTTACCTTATATAGTGTTTCCCTTTAGGTAGTCCACATGCCTACCCTAAAGTCTCCACACATGTATAAGAGAGAGCCCACTTTCTGTACTCTCCATTTAGTACTGTTAGATACAAAGCCAGTCCCCTATACACCTGTCTTCTGAGCCTACCCAGCTCCAACACTACTCTTGCTCTTTACTCTGAACCTTATTCCATAACTAGCCCTCATAAGTCTTCTCACCGGGCTTAACATTTTCCTCTGTCCACAATATCTTGGTTGTGTACAAAAGAAGTACTGTATATACTTCTTTACTGTTGTCCATTCTTCATTGTGAGATTGTTGAGCTGGTGCTCAGCATCTCCAATGGGGTCATGCAGACCAAAGTTAGTTTGGAGTTCGAGAACGAAGGCGGAGTAATCGTCCATCCAGTCCGGACGATCATCAAGATCGTTGAGTTGCAAAAGGTCTGGCTCAAACCATTCGAGAGCCATTCCTTTCAAGAAGGATTGCACGAAGGTGATTTAGCGCGATCCATGTGGAAAGCCTTAGGGCAATCCTGGAAATTGAGTTCACATTGCACTAAGAAAACTTGGAGTTTGCGGGGGTCAGTCCCGTCAAACTGGTCCAGTTCTTAGACTTTAGTGTGCGGGGAAGAGTTGGAATTGGAGGGATGACAAGTAGCACGAGCAAGGTCGCGAATAGCGGTAGCAAGGTGTAGGAGGAGTCTGTCTGGGTCCTCGTCATTAGGCTCATTATTGTGCGGGTCGTTATCCTCAGGTTCATCATCATTATCAAATGGGTCATCGTCGTTTCCTGGGTCTATCAGGAAAAACATACCCTGGATAATTGTTCAGAATTATAGATTTCTATAAGAAATAATACATATTATACATCATTTCTTATAAATGTAACATTTCTTACATTTTCTTACATTTTCACAGTCCCCTCAAAAAATTTAACAAATTTGAAAAAAAGTCAACAAATTGAGGGTCTTTATTTATATAATATTATCAAATTGGAGCTCTTTATTTATATAATATCATCAAATACTTTAGTATTTGTTACTCTCTTTTCATAAAAGTATAGTATAATTACTGTAAATATTTAGAATTCAAGAAGAATTAGAAGACTGAATACTCAATAATTTAATTCTATTTGTGACCTATATACTAGTAGTTCCCTCTCAAATATTAATGAAAATCATGAATAAATTATATTATACATATATTAAACATCATAATACACTAATATAATAATGAACATTACATCTAAATTAGTGAAGAATTAGTGAGATATCATCAACAGAATACACAAAAAAAACTTACACATGCACAAACAGAAGTCAAAGAATCTAATGAACTAGATTAGTAGAGGAAGAAGTGAGAAATCAATGACTTACAATTGGAACTGGAGGAATACATACTGAAAAATATCCCCAGGATTAGCTTGCTACAAGTGTAACAATAAAGTGTAGTGAATGTAGCAAAAAAAGCGTAGTAAAAACAGATAAAAACAAAAGCAAAAGGGTAGAGAAGAAAAAAAAAAAAGTGTACTGAAAAGTGTAGTGAAATGCACTAAAAAAGCGTAGTAAAAACAAATTAAAACAAGGGTAGAGAAGAAAGAAAAAAAGTGTACTGAAAAGTGTAGTGAAATGTACCAAAAAAGCGTAGTAAAAACAGATTAAAACAAAGCCAATAAAGTTAAAGAAAGGAATAAAGTGTAGTAAAGAAGTGTAGTAAAAGATATAGCAAAAAAGTGTAGTAAAAACAAGGAGAAACAAAGTTAAGCCTTTATATACTAACTAGGGTTTGTACATGTTTGTACCTATTTCCTACTAGGGAAGTCGTACAATGATAAGAGTAAAATCAATGATTGGTTGATAAGGAATGGCTATGCGCCATGTGTCAAGCATGCGGCATTATCAGTGATAAGAAGTTAGAATGAGTCATAGATAAAGGATAAGGCATAGCCTTGATATCGGAAATGAAAGATAGAAGCATAAGTGTGGCAGCCAATCGGAATAAGTTCCAAGCATAGCCTTGCCATGAGGCATAACAGATGTAGGTCACGTGACTCAAAGGAGGTTTTTGTTCAAGGTTAGAAAACATAAGGTAAAAAGTTGGAGTGACCGTCAAAGTTAGGGGTGAAAGTCAAAATCGTAACAGCTAGCATTATCTATTGTGAAGTACCCAACCTTTTTATAGCACTCAGTTATATATGACTTGAAACTATGATGAGAACATGAACCTTGGTTGTTGCTCCAACACAGTCAAGAAGGGCCACTATCATTTGAGCTATGAGCTCACCATCGTGCTTGCCTTTCAGCCTTGTGAAACCAACCAGTGCAGATCATAATTTGAGATGTTGATTGGAATCTTCAGCAATCCAATGGACTGTAAGGACAAGAAAGCCTACTTTGTTACCTGCAGACCAAGCATCAGTAGTGAATGAGACACGACCAACTTGAAGTGTGCTCTATAATATATGTTAGTCTAGCTACCTGAGAAAAATACAAATCTATTTGCACCCCCAAGTCTTTTGTAAGCATCACTAAATACTGCTTCCATGTCTTGATGATCTTGTTATATAGATTTGTCCAGTGAGGGATGTCATCATCATGGTGGCTTTCTTACAGGAGGAGAAAAAGCTTTTAGAATTCTTTGTATTTCACAATACTGATAGACTGAATGGATTGAGCCATGTTTTGCAAAATAGGAATGAACACACCTGGTCATCAGTTACAATAAATAACATGAGATGTTTGTGAAACTCCTCTATTGAGAAAGCAGGTAATGAACCTCAACTGCTAGGATTTTTGCTAGCACCTGATGTTCATGCATGTAATCCCTCAGGCTTGAGAGTACCATATTTGCTCATTGCTTGTTGCATTTTAGGAACTGTATAACTGAAGTTCTGAGCTTTCTTGGCACTATTGAACCAGATTGGCCCACAAGCTCCAGGTACTATAGTCAATGTGGTCACAAAGTGTCAAGGTTCCAGATTTAGCTGTGTAGATGTATGTACATTTTGTAGTGTACTTTTTCTCTCAAGAGGCACATCAGCATTATGGATTTCCCTGTTAGTGTGATTCCAGTATGATCCCTCAATGAGAGAAAGGGAAAAAATGCCTGCAAAGTTTACAAATTAGAGACTCTTCAGTCTGTTCAAAAAAGTACAGGATATCTGTGATGTTTGCAGACTTTGTGGAGGTGATATGAGAAGGGTCTACAAATAGATCATACACTCAAGTCTGTAGACTGTCAGTGACTAGAGGTCTCTCAGGTTTGTTGCTCCCCAAACTCAAACTCTTTCTAGCTAACTCTCTGTCAATGTCTATCTCTTCTTCCTCTTGTATGATGAAGATGGGCATGAATAGGCAGCACAAGTGTGTGAATGAGATGATCCCTTCCTGGCATGACTGCCTTATTTGGGAACTGACTCAGAAGTCATGAGGACAGAGTTGAAGCCTATCAGACTAGCTTGGGATTTTCATACCATCAGAGTGACAAGGTGCTGAACAGTTCAGACTATGAGTGAGTGGAGAGTGAGATCAAGTGTGAATGCAGCTCACCTTTTCTATCTCTTCCTCAAAGGTCAATATTCAAATATCTGAGTTGGCTTCAAGTTGTTGGGGCACACACCATGTGCAGCAGGGTAATTAGATTATGAGAATATGTAAGTTCAAATGGCCTGTTGAGCACAACAACCCTTGTTATTACACCTACCTTGCTAAGTAGCATTCACTTGGTTGAAGAGGTCATAGCAACTCATGGTAGAGCTGATAAGCAATTATGACATTGTTGGTGGATGAAACAAGCCTAAGACTTGAGCTTGTAAAAGTGTAGAAGGAAGAGACTAAGTCACTCAAGAGAGGCGAAAATTCCAAAAGAACTTTACTGAAGTCTCTGGAGGTGGCATTGAGCCTTTATATACTAAACTATTGTTTGTACATATTTGTACCTATTTCCAGATAGGGAATCATATGATCATAGGGAGAAAATCAATGATTGGCTGATAAGGAGTGGCTATGTGTCATGCGTTGAGCATGAGGCATTATCATAGATAAGAAGTTAGAATGAGTCATAGATAAGAGATAAGGCATAGCCTTGATATTGAAAATGAAAGATAGAAGCATAAATATGGCAGCCAATCGGGATGAGTTCCAAGTACAGCCTTGCCATGAGGTGTAACACATGTAGGTCACATGATCAGAGGAAAGTAATGATCTAGTTTAGAAAACATAAGGTAAAAAGTTGGAGTGACCGTTAAAGTTAGGGGTAAAAGTTGAAATTGATCACTTAGTATCATAAAACAAACATACCTGGATTGCTGAATGGTCATCTTGCCCAGGGTTATCAATCATGAGGGAATTAGGAGCAGAACAGAGGTAGACCTCGATGCTAATCTGCTGAATAGAAATCTATTTGAACCTTCTCTTCATGACAGATAGTGTTTAAAAGTCCGGTCCGGTCCGGTTTTTTGACCCCCAGAGCATGCAACCGGACCGAAACCGGTCCTAGCAAGGTCCTGGATCCGGCCCCAGACCGCAACCGAGACCGATCAGGACCGGTCCTACCAGTCTTTTTGACCAGTTGCAACCAGTTGCAACCAGTCTTGACCAAAACCGGTCCAGGACTGGTCTGCAACTGGTTTCCAGGCTTCGATCTATAGATAGATAATGTGGGTTACTTTCTTAGCTACAAATAACTCCTATAGGTCATAAGGATCGGACCACACGATCAAGAGATATGATGTATTTCAGAGTGTATGTCTGTTCAGGGGGCATATGACCCGGATTTGGCTATATCGGTTCACACAGTGAGTCTCATGATTTCCCATAGTGAGATAATATATTCTACATACTCCTGGCTACATATTGTTCCTATAGAGCGTGAGGATCGGAGCACAGGATCAGATGTTATAGCCAAATCCGGGTCAGGTGTTGAGTCAGGAGGGCATATGACTACATGCTGACCCGAATCTGGCTATAACAATTCACACAGTGGGATTCATGATTTCCACTAGTGAGATACATTATTCTACACACTATTAGCTACAATTCACTCCTATGATGTGTGGGGATCGGACCACATGATCGGAAGTTATGATTGAAACCGGGTCATATGTTGGATTAGGGGGGTACCAAAATGGATTGATCTGTATAAATTCAAATAAAATATGTAAAATTCTGAAGAAATTATGGGAAGTGTACATGGATAGGGGGTACATATGGGCTACATAGGGGCTACCAAAAAGACCGGTTGCGACCGGTTGTGACCGGTCTTTTGAATTTTCAGAAAGTTGGGCAACTGCAACTGGTCAGAGAAATATTTCCAGGCAACTGCAACTGCAGTCCGGTTGCAACCGATCACCAGTCCGGTCCGGTTGCCAGTTGCCTGACCAGTTGCCAACTGGACTTTAAAACACTAATGACAGAACTGAACACATTCCCCATGCCTGAAGATCAGCACTAGTTTTGAAACAGCTTACTTCATAGTTGATCATGAACCCTCTCCAGAAAGCTTGTTCAAAAGACACTCAAACAGGCAAGACATAACTGGCTCAATCAGCTGCCATATGGAAGTTAGCTTATGCTAAGGTCATCCATGAGGCTATGAACTTGAATAGTGTCAAGTGGTAGATCAGAGATGAGTGAGAAAATGTATGCTAGAATAGGTATTAGATGTAATTTTCATATCTGAAATAGTTACTTGCCAAGTTTCACATCATCTTGCTCTTTGGAGAGTGATTTCCCATGCTCTAACACTGGAAGCACTAAGTGTTGCAACTTGTATCTCATAGGTTCTGCTCACTATTGCTCTTCTTGGGAGATGGTTGGATCTGAGCACATCTATAAAACTCATGTTTAGGTTCTAAAGATGTATGTCAGCTTGAATATGTGAGATAGAGGAAAGGGGTAAAGTCACTAAGGTTGGTCAGTTTGGCATCAAATTTTACATGACTGGGCATCTTCAAGTCATCAATCTGGACTTCAAGTTCTTAAAACTCTTGTTGTGACTGTAGTCTGACTGAACAATGTGGTGTTGTGCTGAGATAATGGAATTTAAGCAAGGTGATGGATTTCAAGCAACCTGTTACAAGCAACAGTCACATAGGAGAGGCAGACCTGATTATTAATATGCATTGGATTAGATACACAGATAATGACAAACAGTTGTAAATATGCAGAATTGTTAGGGCCTAACACCAAAAGACAATGATAGATCAAGACAAAGAAGAAACAAACAGGTAAGAGTGACTGTACAAGATTCAGCCCCAAAATGACAAACATCTAAGAAGAGATTGGCAAGACAAGGCAACCCTTAGACAGTGGTGAGAGGCAGAGTAAAGAGGGGTAACCTACCCAGCAGCATAGTAGGGTAACAAGGATCAACAGACATTAGTTGATAGCAATGCATAATGGGGAAAAGAGGAAGGATGACAAACCTTCAGTGCACACAATGCTTGCTCAACAAATGATAGGGAGCAGGAGGAGAAGATAAAAAAGAGAAGGGATTCCTTTGAACCCAATTAAAAAGTAATAGTGAATGCACTACAACTTGCTATTGGACCAGTTTGGTATCACTAGCAAAGTCCCTAGACATTGCCATGATGACATGAACAGGCTGTCTTGGAAGTAGAAAGTTAGGGCCCAACTTATAGTTTATGGCCATGCATACTGCAAAGGTATGTGTGCAACATGGGGGTACCAGTACTACAGTGATAATGAACATGCTGTGGTTACCAGGTGTTCACAACTCGCCAAAATAGCCAGGACTCAGGTATAAACCAGTTTCAAACCAAATTGAATCTGGAACCATGATTTCAAGAACAGAACCACAACTAGAATTTGTTACAATCACACCAAATACTATGTGTTACAACTTGGATAATGCACTTTAGCTCTAATTATTCAAATATGGGGATCAATGATTTGCACAGCCAGAAGGTTCAGCAGGTTTGGCACTCTCAAATACACAATTACACTCTAGAAACTCATGCTTTCTTGATGCTAACTGTTGTAATCACTCTGAATCTTGCTGCTAACAAGTGATACAACTTGAATAAATGCACTACAGCTCTAATTAGTCAAATATAGTGATCGATGATTCACACAGCCACAAGGTTCAGCAGGTTTGACACCCTCAAATACACAATTATACTCTAGAAACTCACGTTTCCTTGTCATTTACCACTTGTATGACCCCTTAAGCTCTAGGCCTATCAATCCTTGTATCAAATCTAGGCCATACTAGACTTATAGTATGTCATTCCATTCCATATATGCTTGCTTCATGCCCATCCTACACATGTCCTCCTCATGCCTCCCCTACTATAACTCACAATGACTCAGTATGATATAAATACATTCTATAGCTATGCATTCTAGATCTACACACCCTATACACATGTAAACCCTTGTACTGTAGCATAGCATGTCTTTAGATTTACCATATACCTGTACAAACAGTAGAATAGTATATAAGGGATCCTCCCAGCTCCCAGAAGGACTTAGTCTTGTCCTCTCTGGAGTTTTCCCAAACCTCTAGATCCCTTGACTCATTCTCTATTGTCCTTTCTCAAACAACTTAAGCCTGTAAAAGGTTTGCTATGGTTGGATTTAGTTTAATGCATGTGAAAATATTACTAGTTTTGGTTTCAGAACCACCATGGGACCAGAACTATAACAACACTACATGTTACTGCCCCCCACTGTTCACCTAGAGTGACAGGACCATCTGCAGAGACACCAGCTCCATTGACATTGTGTGCCCCATCCAACTACATTTCTTCCAAGCATCATGCCTGAAATTTGAGGGTGAAGAATGTATCTGGGTCAAGGCATTGAATGAAATTGTGGATGGCACATAGTGCTACTGGCATATGAGTTTGAATATCTATGAAAAATTCAGGAGAGAGACATAGGATCTGCCATTGTTGTTTCAGTACTCTGAAGATGTGCTCAATAATATTTCAAAGGTTAGTGTGTCAAAGATTGAATAATTCTTCTTTGTTTTGTGGACTAGGGCATTCTAAATATGAGTACTACAGTCATGGTCCACCATTTTTATGTACCATAGATTAGCTTGTCTCCATTCCTTTAAATGATATTATGTCCCTCATTACAAGAAGCATATCTGACAGGCCAAATATGGCATTGGCAAGGAGATATCTACCCTCAGGAATGGTTAAATTATGTGTGCATATCATGCTACATTGTCACATCTGCTGTTGAGCCATCCCATCTGGTTATTGTGTACATGAAAAGAAGATTGAAGTTGCAAATGAATAGACAATTTTAGGACAGGCCCCTTTCTGTTCAAGTGTTCAAGTGTTCCTTGACTGGCACAAATGCTTGAATGTATGTGCCCAGATGAGAAGAAGTCAAGCAGATCTCTGAAGTATCTGTGAATCACCATTATCATTATCTAATGACCTAGAAAAAACAACATATGCAGATATTGTAGTCAGTGAGTGGTGGAATCATTCTGCAATATAACAGGTACTGAGATCCATTACATATGTGTAGAGGAATATACCAAGTTGTTCTTTGACAGAAATACCACTATGGGAGTCCCTAAAACCATTCTTCTTCATGACTTGAATGAGTGTATCAAAAGTGTCATGAGAGGTGCCCAGTGATGTTTCAATCCAGGTGGCCAGTGAGCAACTCCAAGATCCACCCTCCACTAGTCAGAATTGAGGTATGGGATGGGATTTTCTTGTGCTTTGACAGAAAGAGGAACCTGTAATAAAAAGTAACATGTGTGATCACTATCATGAGAAGCAAAATCTGTCTATGGCACAGTATTTCACTTTGAATGAATATTTGTGCTTCAAGGTCCAACATAGTGGAAGGGGTGAAAGCAGGAGCACTTACAACATTGGCCAATTTAATACAAGTCCTCTGTAAAACAGTTGGCCTGCAGTGTGCTGAAGGGATAGACAACAGATCTATACAGGACACCACTCAGAATGACTGTGTCTGTTATGGAATTTAACAACAATGGGATAGAATGTTGTGAACTTACCCAAAGTGAATGTAGAGTGTTGAGTTGCAATAATAAGATCTGCTCATCACTGGCAAAGGCTGTTATGCTCTCTGGTACTTCCTGCACTGTTGGCACTTTAAGTGAAGTTGCAATAAGTAGCCAAAATAAGTTTTAGTTATGTAAATGTCTAACATGGGCAATGCCTATGTTAGAGTCGGTATTCAAGGGGCAGTAACTCCAGGGCTCGGAGTTACTTGGGGTCAGACAGGTGTCGGCTTCAATGTATGTGTTGTGCCCTTGTTGTAAGTCTTGTCTTAGTATTTGCAGGGATTGGAGTATGGAGTTAAACTTAACACTTAATAATGAAGTCAAGTAAGAGTAGAGAGTAAGGATAGACTGTCAAGGTCTCGGAGGTTGGAGGGAGTGAAGCAACATAGAACAAGAAAGAACAAATCATAACATTACCCCCGCACTAGCGTCGATGAACCATCAGAAGACTATTGGTAAAGACTCCTGAACTCCCCAGAGGGACTTCCAGTGATGTTGGAATATCCAAAAGAGTCAGTGGGATCGTCGAAGTCACGGTCGGGGGAGGGGGAAGGTGTAAAATGGGTATGTCTGTAGACGCGGGAATGACCGCGAGGAGGGGGAATAGGGCATATGGAGCATCTGGAAGACCAAGTACTTGCTGAGGAGGAGGAAGAAGAAGACGAGAGTCGAACGGGAGGGGGTGGAGATCTGTGGCGCCATTGGCTGGTAGGCTGGGAAGAGATCTGATTGGCGAGGGGGGTACGAGCGGGCTGTCTGGGGCAATGCCGTTGATTATGGCCTGGAGCGTCGACGAGGCAGAATGGGCATTGATAGAGGGGGCAGTGAATCCTCTGATGCCCGAGTTGATGACAGGAGAAACAGGCTTGGCAATATAACGGGTGATTGGGGTGGAGGGGGACGGCTCCAGACATGGAGGCATGGATTCATTCGGCAGCAGTGAGAGCGTCGATCTCGGTTTGGTCCAGCGGGGAGGATGAGGCGGAGGGTGTAGAGGGTATGGAGGGGGGGGAGAGGTGCTCGACCAGAGTGGGAGGTTGAGTGGACATGGGTGTGGGGAATGCGGGATCAGGAAAGGGGTCCTCACGGTAGGTCATGGCGATGAGGCGAGCGGAGGATTCTCGTTCGTACCTATCTATGTCCTTGAAGAATTCCAGTCCGTGAAGCTGGTAAAAGGCGTTCTGTAAATGATGCCTCAAATGGAGTTGGGCACGGTTGATCTCCTCGGATACTTCCATCGGTCTGATGAGATGTGGGACTAGGAGGCAGAGCCTCTCATTCTGCAGGTACGACAGGTATAAGCTCTCGAAGAGCAAGCTATCATTCATATGGTTGGTCAAGGGGATGGCCATCCTTGGGTTGATTATGAGGGCGTATAGCTCAGGCTCATCTAGGTAGGCACTGTTGGGGTCTTCATTCCGTAGGTCGTGGGTGTGCTGGGGTACGTCGACTGCTACTATAGTAGGAAGAGGAGGGCTAATAGAAATAGAAGGGTGAGGAAATGAAGGGGGAAGGGATCCCCATCTGGCATCAGCGTTAGTGTTTTAAAGTCCAGTCTAGGACCGTTCAAAAGACTGGCAACTGGACTGGACCGCAACTGGTCACAACTGGACTGCAGTTGCCGGTTGCCCCAGTTGCCGACCAGTTGAAGTTGCAGTTGCCAGGTCTGGCAGCTGGTCCGGCAACTGGTTGCAACTGGTTGCAACCGGTGCACAGCCACCCCTATCTATAGTACCATCTGGGGTAATATTTGGTGATTTTTCCTGATTTTTTGGACATTATTTGAGCCATATATCACTCAAAATCCACTTTTCTATGTCAAAAATTCATATGTCATACAGAAAATATTTATATCTCAGTTAATTTGGGGTTACCCCCCCTCATACTATAGAGATAATATGTAGCTATCACTGTATAGAATATTTCATCTCACTACTAGAAACCATGATACTCACTGTATGATTTTATATAAGTGAATCCGGGTAGGTATGTAGTCACATACCCCCTAAAATGACATCTGACCCGGAAATGGTCATACCTATTGATCCTGTGATTGGATTTTGATGATCTAGGGGAGTCATTTGTAGCTAAGGGTATGTAGAATAATGTTTAGTATTCGTGCGAACCATGGTTCCCACGTGTTCAGGGGCCATGGACCGGTCCGTGCGGCAACTGGTCGCAACTGGTTGCAACCAATAAAAAGACCATTTAGGACCGGTCCTAATCGGTCCAGTTGTGGTCCCAGGCCTTCAGGAGACTCTTAGGACCGGTCCTGGTCCGGTTGCCTGGTCAGAAGGCCAAAAAACCGGACCGGACCGGACTTTTAAACACTAATCAGCGTCGACCGAAGAAGATTGAGAAGGGGGTCTTGAGGTTGCAGTGACGGAGGAGGTAGAGGATGGGGTGGAGTCGGTTGGAACATTACGAGCGGGAGAAGGGGTGCATGAGTTGCAGCTGTGGAAGGTGGACATTTCAAGAGAAATGCGACGAATGGTGGGTGGTTTGTTATCGTTTTTTTTGGGGAAGTCCTTGGGGTGGAGTCGTTTATAAGCGTCAAGAGTGGTCTTGGCGTTTCCCAGGTTGGCTTCTGGTTCCCAGGAGTCTTCTTCGGCTGTGTATCCCTTCCATCGGATCAGGAACTTCCTGTTCTGTGGGTTTCGCGAATGTCGTAGGATGCGTTCTATTTCATATTCTTCTTCTCCGTTGATAAGGTCAGGCGGGGGTTGGGGGAAGCATGGGCCATGTATTTCTGTGGAGCGATGTGGAGATAAGAGGGAAGCATGGAACACCGGGTGGATTCGCCAAGTTTTCGGGAGTCGGAGTTTATAGGATAAGGGGGATAAGACGTCGGTGATAAGGAAGGGTCCTTCTCTTTTTGGAGAGAACTTTGGGGAAGTCAGGTCGCATTTCAGGTTTCGTGCCTCGAGCCAGACTTTGTCGCCTTTCTTGAATGGGGAAAAGGATTGGAAGGATCGAGATTTCATGGTTTGACGGGCAAGTTCATGTGCAGCTAGGGCTTCTTCTCGTGCTGCAGAAAGGGCCTTGAGGTGAGATTCAATGGCAGGGAGTTTGGTGTCGGCGATAATGGTGGGGAGAGGGCGGGGTTCGTAACCCATCATGAGAAAGAATGGGGATTGGTTGGTGACGGAATGTGGGCGGTGATTGTGAGCGAATTCTGCCATAGGTACGAAGTCAGACCACATTTCAGGGTTTTCTTGGCAGAAGATGCGAAGGTATGTCTCGACTTCTTGGTTTACTTGTTCAGTTTCACCATCAGTTTGCGAATGGTAGGTGGTGGAAAGGGCCAGTTTGTATCCGATAAGGCGGGCCAGTTCTTTGGCGAAAGCTGAGGCGAATTGGGGACCTCTGTCTGAGATGATTTTGTCATAGAGGCTGAATCGGAGGTATACTTTGTGGAAAAAGAGGGATGCGATCCCTTCAGCGGTGACTGTTTTAACAGTGGGGCAGAGAATTACCCCCTTCGTAAGACCATGGTCGACCACGACCAAAAGAGAGTCATAGCCCCCAGAGAGGGGGAGGTCCATAATGAGGTCGCAGGAGAGTTGCTGGAAGGGGCGAGTGCAGGAGGAGGAGATTGGGGAAAGGGGGGGAATGGTAGGATGAGTATTGACTTTGTTTTGCTGGCAAGTTGCACAACCGGCGACGTAGGAGCGAACAAAGGAGGCGAGCCCCGGCCACCAGAATTCCGAGGGGACGAGTTGGCGGGTTTTGAGATATCCAGGATGTCCAGCGGTAGGGGAGTCATGGTGACGTTGGACGAGGGAGCGGTGAAGGTCAAGGTCAGGGGGAACATACACCCGGCCTTGATAGGTGAGGACTCCAGCATCGAATTGCCAATCAGAGAGCTGGGAGTTAAAGGAAGGGGGGAGGTCGCCTTTCAAGGCATTGAGGGTATTTAAGATGAGGGGGTCGCTCTCAGAGGATTTGGCAATGAGGGAGGAGAGGTCGGTGGAGATGAGGTTGACAAAGAGGTCATCAGGAAGGAGGGTGACATCCTCATTATCCTGTTCAGTGGCTCCGTGGTCTGGTCGTCGAGACAGGGCGTCAGGACCGGCAAGGAGTTTCCTAGGGACGTGGGAGAAGGAGAGGTCAAAGTCCGCGAGGTCAAGCATCCAACGGGCCTGGTGCCTATTGAGTTGCTGGGGGTGTTGGAAGTAGGTGAGGTTTTTGTGGTTGGAGAAGACTGTGACTTGATGGGCAGAGCCGTGGAGATAGTGTCTCCAGGCTTTTAGGGAGCAGATGATGACGAGAAGTTCATGGTCGTAGATATCATAATTTCGTTCAGCAGGGGAGAAAGATTGGGAGAGGTAGGAGCAGGGTTTCCAATCGCCGTTCGTGTCGGCTTGGAGGAGTATACCCCCGGATGCGACAAGGGAGGCATCGGTGGCAATGGCAAAAGGTTTAGATGTGTCCAGGAGGGTGAGGATCCGGTTGGAGGTAAATTCGGCTTTCAGGGTGTCAAAGGCCGTTTGTTGGGGGATATCCCAATGCCAAGGGAGGTTCTTTTTGAGGAGGTCTAGGAGGGGTTGGGCGATGTTGGTATAGTTGGGAATGAAGCGTCGGTAGAAATTAGTGAAACCAAGGAAGGAGCGGACATCCTTGAGTTTTGTGGGAGTGGGCCACTCAGCGATTCCTTCGGTTTTTACTAGGTCCATGGTGACAATACCGGGTTTGATGACGACTCCAAGGTACTCTACTTCTGAGGCATCAAAGGTATATTTTTCTTTGAAAGGTGGCGGGGGAATTGGTTAGCCCGAAGAACATTACTGTGGGTTCAAAGAGCCCACAGTGGGTGATAAATGCAGCCTTCCATTGATCACCATCCTTGATGCGGATGTTGTTGTACCCCCATTGAACGTCCATTTTAGTGAACAGTTTGGCGTTCTTTAGTTTGTCGACAAGATCAGAGATAAGGGGAAGGGGGTAGGCATCGCAGATGGTGTGTTGGTTTAGGTGCCGGTAGTCTTGACAGGGTCTTAAGCCACCATTCTTTTTCCCTACGAAGAAGAAGGGGGATGCTTGTGGGGAATTGGACGGGCAGATTTTCCCAGAGGCGAGATGTTTGTCAAGGAAGTCGTCGGCGGCTTTCTTTTCTTCGGGGGAAAGGGGGTACATTTTTCCGATCTTGACTTCAAATGAAGGTTTCAGGTTGATGGGGTGGTCATATGTTCAGGGGGGCGGTAGGGTAGTTTTGGGGTTTTCGAAGACTGAAGCGAACTTGGTGTATTCTGGGGCTAAGACCTTTTTTTTCTTTCTTGGCCTCGGCGAGGGCTGCGAGCTCGATGGAGGTGGTGACCTTTCGAAGGTATTCGGGAGTGGCCCAAACATAACGAGCTCCGCATTTTTGCACTCTCCGAATACAATGTTGATGTCGGTATTGTTTAACGAAACAATTTCCTGTCCAGTTAGTGTTTAAAAGTCCGGTCCGGTCCGGTTTTTTGGCCTTCTGACCAGGCAACCGGACCAGGACCGGTCCTAAGAGTCTCCTGAAGGCCTGGGACCGCAACTGGACTGATTAGGACTGGTCCTAAACGGTCTTTTTATTGGTTGCAACCAGTTGCAACCAGTTGCCACACGGACCGGTCCATAGTCCCTGAACACGTGGGAAACATGGTTCGCACGAATACTAAACATTATTCTACATACCATTAGCTACAAATGACTCCCCTAGACCATCAGAATCCAATCACAGGATCAATAGCTATGACCTTTTCCAGGTCAGATGTCATTTTAGGGGGTATGTGACTACATACCTACCCGAATTCACTTATATAAAATCATACAGTGAGTATCATGGTTTCTAGTAGTGAGATGAAATATTCTATACAGTGATAGCTACATATTATCTCTATAGTATGAGGGGTGGGTAACCCCAAATTAACTGAGATATAAATATTTTCTGTATGACATATGAATTTTTGGCATAGAAAGTGGATTTTGAGTGATATATGGCTCAAATAATGTCAGAAAAATCAGGAAAAATCACCAAATATTACCCCAGATGGTACTATAGATAGGGGGTGGCTGTGCACCGGTTGCAACCAGTTGCCGGACCAGCTGCCAGACCCGGCAACTGCAACTGCAACTGGTCAGCAACTGGGGCAACTGGCAACTGCAGTCCAGTTGCAACCAGTTGCGGTCCAGTCCAGTTGCCAGTCTTTTGAACAGTCCTAGACTGGACTTTAAAACACTATGTCCAGTCATCTAGATAATCGAAGAGGTGTTCATCAAATACTTCTGGGTCTGTAAGGATGTGTCTGAGGACGGGGACAGGGGGGGGAGTTGCTTCTTTCACCGCGTTTTGGATTTCTTTTAGCAGTGCAGGTGGGTGTAGGTGGGGGTTTAATTTCGATAGTTCGTTTGTTCCAGTCGATAATGGGATTGGTGACCTTTAGCCAGGGGAGTCCGAGGATAATGTTTTCGGTTCCGCAGTGGATTAGGTAGAATTTTACTCGTTGGATTATTGTTCCTACGTGGAGGTGCAAGGTAGTAGTGAAGTGGATTGCTCCATTTCGATTTTCTGTTTGATCGACGTTTCGTACAGGGATGAGGGTGTCAAGGCGAGAGAGGGGGAAGTGATTTTTTTTGGCAAAGTGCCAATCCATACAATTTATGGCAGCTCCTGAGTTGACAAGGGCTCGGGTTTCAACGGTTTGTTTCCCAGCAGAGGTTTTTAACGAGATGGCAAGTTGCATGGATTTCATTTCAAGATCTGCTAGTAGTCCATGAGGAGGGGGAGACGTCGAGGCATTCCTCCTATCTAAAAATCCTTTCGAGTAGAGATCCTTTTGACCACTATGTTGTCATCATCATCGTCCATTTCGATGAGGGGGGGAATGGGTTCCTGGTCAGCTTTGACCTTCTTAACTGTCTTCATTATGGTTCCTTTTGGAGTAGTGGAGTAGACAGGACAGGCGGAGGAGAGATGTCCTTTTTGCCTGCACCGGAAGCAACGTCCTTCAGAGATGCATCTTTTTCTCTCGTCCGGAGTGAGTTTCTTGGGGGGAGAAGTGGAGATGGCGTCAACGTCCATAGCATCCAGGTCGATTTCTCGTTTTTTGGGCTTGTCTTGGTGATAGACAACGTGGGTCAAGGGTTTCTTATTTCGATGAGCGATCTCGTCAGTGCGGTCCCATTGGGTTTTAAAGTGGACTGCCTGGGTATACCATTTTTTGATGGTGGTGGGGACCGTGTCCATTCCTTGGATGCGGCGCATCAGGGAGGAGGGGATTCCGGCGGCGAAGAAGTTGATAAGGACGTCGTCAGAGGATATCTCTGAGGAGGCTACTTTACTTTTAAACATAGAGATGTAGGAAGGGAGGTCGCTGTTCGAGGTGATCCTATGAGTGGAGAGCCAGGAAATGGTGTCCCCCTTGGTGTCGTGGTGTTCGAAGGTGGTTTTGAATGCCGCGGTAAAGTCTTTCCACTTTCCAAAGGTGTTGGCAGCAATGGCCTTCTGTCGGAAGGTATCGGCCCAGGTGGCTGCGGATCCTTCGGTCATGAAGGAGAGGGCAAAGGCAATCTGCTGATCATCGTCTGCATAGACGGCTTTGTTTACTAGGAGGTACTAGTATGTTGCGACAGTGTAAAGCCAGGGTGTGGCTTTATTGTAGGATCCGTCATAGGAAGCGGGTTTCCCGAGACGGAGTTCAGTGGGTTTCGACATAGTGGACATGGCTGGGGGAGTGGGTTGCATGGGAGCGAAGATGACCCCGGTTTGCGGGGAGTTTCCTGGAGATGGTGGGGTTGGTGCTCGAGGAATGGTAATGACAGCCGAAAAGCTGTGAGATAGTTCAAGTTCTTCGGGTTCAGAATCGTTGCTGTGGAATGGGAGTTCCGAGTCAGAAGGGCTCAAGGCGAGGGGTAGTTCCTGGGGACTCGTCTTCAGATGATGCTTCAAGGGTGTTTCGGCTGGGTTGAGCGGACCACAGGCTTGGGTTCAGGGGTGGTTGGTTTCTGGGGGGAATGATGGGCGACTATAGCGAGGATAGGCCCATTCAAGAGCTTAGATCTTTTGTTACGCTTGCTCCAGGTAGGATCAAGCGATGACTCGTACAACGAGGGTCACTGTGCAGCTGCGATACCTCAAACAACCACTGCAAGTCTGCTAGTTGTAAACAGGGTCAAGGGACCTCCAAGTCTGTCTGGAGGGAGTCAAGGATTCGAGGGTTGAAAGTGCTTGGAGCTTTGGACAAGCGATCAAGAGAATCAAAGGGGTACAAGACAAGGTGTATTGTCAAGTAGATCTAAGCTAGAGTTACATAGTGGGAAGTATAGGTTTATATACTGCGAAGGGGGGGTCCAGGCGAAGAGCAGAAACAACACAATAGGACCAAAAAGGAAGGAGACGCGTCATCAATGCGTGATGGGAGCGGGTCCTGACGAAGAGGAAATGACTAATGTACTGTGGATGCGATACTAGTAGGAGCGGTGAGATTAGTAAGCCATCGATGGTAAGGTCTTAACAGGGCTCAAACAGCTAAGACGCGAGTCCAAAGGAGTACTATGAGGTGAAAGGGAGTGAAGCAACATAGAACAAGAAAGAACAAATCGTAACAAATGATTTGAGATCTATGGAGTATTCTCATGTGCATGTGGAGGTGAGATCCCTTTCGGGGAACATGGAGATGTTAGGATGATAGCCTTTATTAGCAAAGAACAGTGAGATGCCAGTAGTAGTGTTCAGAGCGTTGTTGTATGCAAACTCCATGAGGGGCAGGAGTTCAGACCAGTTATCTTGCTGATAATTGCAGTAGATGTGAAGATACTGTTCTAGGGTTTGGTTCATATGCTCTGTCTGACCATCTTCCTCGGGGTAATAACCGGAGGTGAGATGCAACTGGATGTCGGGATGCCTCTTGACCCTATACCACTACCATCCCCCCGTGGGAAAAACCCTCCTCACCCCAAGCACTCTTGCTCTGGTCCCTTCCCCTACGAGATCCGTCTCTCAGAGGTGGGCCGAGTCTACCACCATTTTCCAAAGGGCACCTTCCATGCCTGTTTTGCCCCCCCCTGCCCTCCCTGCCTATGTTGCAAAGTCTTTCTTAACAAATCCTTACTCATGGTCTTGGACCATCCGGGATGGTCCCTCCAAGGGAAAAGTGGTCAAAGTGCCCACCATCCCCACCTCCTGCCCCAAGAATGCCCCAAAGGCCCTCCAATGGGTGGTTTCCCTTTTCCACACCTTCAAACAGCAGCTCCAGGGGTCAGCCTTGGACACTGACTCTGGCAGGGTTCACCCAGCGTATGTCCGCCTTTACCAGAACAACATGCTCCTGCATTTTAGGATGCAGGTAGTGAAGCTCAAGCCACCCCATAAGCCACCTATGCCTGCTGCCCCCACTGGTCCCGCTGCCACAGCCCCTGCTGACCGCCCACCATCCCCAGCCTCGTCCATAAGCACCACCTTAAGCCAGACTGCCCCCTCCTCCCTCCCGTGGCTCCAGCACATACTGGACCAGACCACGTGCCCCGCATGGCTACAATCCCAAATCGACTCTGCAGTCACTCCTGTCCTCACCCTCAATATACCCGATGATGTCCCACAGGTGGTACAAGTCGTCTGCAAGAACTGCCCACCCATATACATTGGCTTCGACTACAACCAAGACTTAATCATTGCATTCAATTCCCCCCCTGACATCGTCGATATATTGTTCAGCCTGCCCTTATCCTCCCAGATCCCAAACATGGCTACTTGGCAACGGTTTGAGGAGGATGGCTGGGATGGGAAATACAAGGCGATCAAGCTTTCCCCCCACAACCGCTCTTAAACCCACTCACCGGGGCCCCTTCCCCCCCCTGTACTTACTCTATCTTGAGACCCCCTGCCACACCTCAGCCCCACTTTGCACCTTTTCTTTTCCTTCTTCTCCCATGTTCAGGTCACTAGTTTGACCACCCTTTGGCCCCACACAGGCCCACGCTCCCTTTGGAGCTGTTTACATACGAAATTTATAAAGGAACCTCCTGAAGTACATACACCCACATGTATAGTCTGACATGGGTCTCTGACTCGCTGGACTATAAACAGTGACTAAAAAAAAAAAAAAAAAAAAACTGGATGTCGAGGGCTTTGCCTAAAGATCTAAAGGTGACACAAATTCTGATCTGTGATCGGAGGTGACATGAGAGGGAACTCTGTGCTTGGAAAACACATGGAGTAGGAACAACTTAGCTAAGTTCGGGGATGTAATGGTGTCGTGAGTCAGAATGAATACACACTGTTTAGATAGTCGATCTATAACAATCAAAATGGAAGTAAATCTGGAGGACGGAGGAAGCTGTTCAATAAAGTCCATGGAGATGGAGTTCCAGGGTCATTCAGGGATGGGGAGTTGCTTCAGTAAACTGTATGGCTTGTGTCTTGGGACTTTCGCACGAGCACAGAAGGTACAGGAGGAGATGTAGTCTTTGACAAAGGTCCTAATACCAGGCCAAGTGTATTCATGGCAAATGAGTTCCAAAGTCCAGTTTTGTCTGAAGTGTCTGGAGAGTGGGTGATCATGTTTGTAATGGAGGACACGGAGGCGGAGATCATTGGAGTCAGGGACATAGATGCAGTCGTCTAATCTTAAGAAGCGATCTTCATCAACTTTCCAATGATGATCTTCAGAGGTGGAGGAAGACATGTGTCTAATTGCGATGGGGTTGGAGGAGAGTGCAGAGCGGATGTCATTGTGGAGGGATTCAAGGTTGAAGAGAGTACTAGCTCAGAGTACCGGAGTTGCGAGATAGGTCACTCTAAGGGAGGATGCAAGCTGTTCTTGGGTAAAAACGGGTCTGAAATTGTGCGGATTGACGCAAGCGTAGTCCCTATCCCCCTCTTTGGGATAGATGTCCCAATGGCAAGTGAGGGCATCAGGTTTAGCTCCAAGGCATCCGGGGTGGAAACCAACAATCATGTTAAATTGACTGAGGAACTCCGACCAGTGGGCTTGCCGCCAAGTCAAGAGTTTGATGGTGGAAAAGTATTCAAGATTCTTATGCCAGTTGGTGACAACATTGATTGGAGTACCAGAGCCTTTGAGATAATGTCTCCAGGTCTGGAAAGCTTCATGGATGGCCAGTAATTCCTTATCATGGGTGTTGTAGTTGAGCTCAGAGGATGTCAGAGTCCAAGAGTAGAGTGTGACTGGTTGGATTTCATCGTTGGGGCAGCAGAGTGAAAGTATACCAGTGATGGCGTAGTCGGAGGCATCTGTCTTTATGATCAAGGGAGCGTCAGGGAGCCAATGAGTAAGGATGGGAGTGGAGATAAAAGCATTCTTAAGCTTCTGGAAGGCAGCATGGCAGTTGTCATCAAATTTCCATGGAGTGCCTTTGTGAGTGAGACAAGTCAAAGGAACGACAATGTTGGAGTAGGCAGAGATGAAACGACGGTAGAAATTTGCAAAACCGAGAAAAGATTGAATATCTAGAACTTTGTGGGGTTCGGGCCAGTCCTGAATAGCCTTGATCTCATCGGGAGACATAGAGAGGCCAGAGGAAGAGAGCTGGTAGCCGAGATACTCGGTAGAGGTCATAGACCATTCACATTTTTCAGGTTTGGCGTAAAGTCTGTGCTTGTGGAGTCATCAGAGTACTTCTTGGACATGCTTGGTGTGCAAAGCCTTGTCAGAGGAGTAAATGAGAATATTGTCTAGGTAGACGACAATGCAAACATCTAACAAATCAGTGAAGATAGTATTAACAAACCACTGGAAAGCTGCAGGGGCATTAGTCAAGCCAAAAGGCATGACAAGCCACTCATATCCGTAGCGCGTGCGGAAGGAAGTCTTCCATTCATCTCCCTCAGCAATGTGAACTAAGTGGTAAGCATGCTGGAGGTCAATTTTGGTGTAGATCTTCATGCAGCTCAGAGCATCGAGGAGATCGGAGATGCGGGGAAGTGGGTAGCGGTCTTCCTTTGTGATTTTGTTGAGTCCTCTAAAGTTGATGCAAAGGCAGAGTGAACCGTCCTTCTTGCAGATGAAGAGAACCAGAGCAGCATGAGCAGAGGAAGAAGGGCAAATAAAGCCCATAGAGAGGTGTTCATCGAGGAACTCCCAGAGAGAAACAAGCTTGGATGGAGAAAGAGTTCCCAGTGGGGAAGACGCACCTTCCTCTAACTCAATCCTAAGGTCATGTTCCCAATGCAAGAGCAAAGCATCTATGCTTTGCTCTTGCTAAACACATCTGGAAAATGTGATACTTGGGGGGAACGGTGGAGAGATCGATGGGGGGAGCAGAGGAATCAGAACATGTAGAGGCTGAGTGGAGCTTGGTCTCCTGTGGATGGAGTTGCAGACTAAATTGAGTAGATCCTTCTAATCAGCAAGCTAATGCAAATGCTGTGGCATTAACAAACTCTGCTTGGAGAAGCATGGTAGATCGGATTTGGGAGGATCAGCCAGAGGTAGTACTGGAGGCTGTTGTGTTTTAAAGTCCAGTCTAGGACCGTTCAAAAGACTGGCAACTGGACTGGACCACAACTGGTCGCAACTGGACTGCAGTTGCCAGTTGCCCCAGTTGCCGACCAGTTGCAGTTGCAGTTGCTGGGTCTGGCAGCTGGTCCGGCAACTGGTTGCAACCGGTGCACAGCCACCCCTATCTATAGTACCATCTGGGGTAATATTTGGTGAATTTTCCTGATTTTCTGGACATTATTTGAGCCATATATCACTCAAAATCCACTTTTCTATGTCAAAAATTCATATGTCATACAGAAAATATTTATATCTCAGTTAATTTGGGGTTACCCTCCCTCATGCCATAGAGATAATATGTTGCTATCACTGTATAGAATAATTCATCTCACTACTAGAAACCATGATACTCACTGTATGATTTTATATAAGTGAATCCAGGTAGGTATATAGTCACATACCCCCTAAAATGACATCTGACCCGGAAATGGTCATACCTATTGATCCTGTGATTGGACTTTGATGGTCTAGGGGAGTCATTTGTAGCTAATGGTATGTAGAATAATGTTTAGTATTCGTGCGAACCATGGTTCCCACGTGTTCAGGGGCCATGGACCGGTCTGTGCGGCAACTGGTCGCAACTGGTTGCAACCAATAAAAAGACTGTTTAGGACCGGTCCTAATCGGTCCAGTTGCGGTCCCAGGCCTTCAGGAGAGTCTTAGGACCGGTCCTGGTCCGGTTGCCTGGTCAGAAGGCCAAAAAACCGGACCAGACCAGACTTTTAAACACTAGGGGTGTCAGACTGGACTGCTCAGGTGCACGGAACAAGATACTGCTAGAAACCCAATCAATCAATAGATTGTGGTGGGTCAGCCAGTTGTGTCCTAGAACAAGAGAGCATATCCATCCAACAATGTGACATAGAGTGTCATCAGAGTGATATCACTGGTTTCAAAACATATGGAGAGGTTGATCGCTTGAGTAATCACAGAGTTGGTTGTTCCATCGAAAAGGTGGAGTTGAAGCAGGGGTACAGAGTAGGTTTGAAGGTATAAAACAATCAGAGGAGCTGGAGTCTATGAGCACAGAGAAAGAAGGAATGTCATATGAAACAAGAGAGACCATGTGAGGGCATGAGTGAATGAGGGTCTGAAAGAGTGGATGCATTGAAGCATAGCTCCTTTGCACAGCTGGTGTCAATGCAACCTTCTGCCTGTGTGGAGCAACAGAGGTCGTGGACTATTTTTTCACCTCTGTGCTGGAGGGCTTGGATTTAGCATCTGGAGTTGTGGTCTTGGTAGCACAAGCTTTGGCTGCCCTAGATGTAGACTTGGAGCAGTCCTTAGCTACATGCCTGGATTTACTGCAAAACATGCAGAGATTGTTTCAAAACGACACTTGCGTTCTTTGGCAGTGAGTTTGCTATTCTTGCCTAATTTTGACGAGAGATCAGGCTTTGGAACTGCAGATGTTGTGGCACCTTTGCCTTTAGACTCAGATGAGTCCTTAGACTTTAAGGGCCCAGAGTTGTTGCTGGAGTTGGATGTGGAGATTGACGCGGAGGATTTATCCATGGACTTGTGACCGGAGTTCGTCGGCTGCTTCAACTGACGACTAATTTCTGACTTGCATTCCCAGTAACACGCATCAATAGCTTGAGTGATTCTACAGAGTTCAGTGAGGGTTGCAGGTTTGCTAATGCGAGTGATTTCATCTTTAATGCGGTTGGGTAACCCATTGTAGAAGTGATGGCGGAGTGTGCCTTCTCCATAGCCACAGACTTGTGTAGCTAGCCTGTTAAACTCGACAACATATTTATTGATCCATTGTCTGTCCTTCATCGTGAGATTGTTGAGCTGGTGCTCAGCATCTCTGACAGGGTCGTGTGGACCAAAGTTAGTCTGGAGTTCGAGAATGAAAGTGGAGTAATTGTCAATTCAGTCTGGACGATCATCAGGATCATTGAGTTGAAGAAGGTCTGGCTCGAACCATTCAAGAGCCATTCCTTTCAAGAAGGATTGCGTGAAGGTGACTTTAGCACGATCCATGCGGAAAGCCTTAGGGCAATCCTGGAAATTGAGTTCACATTGCACTAGAAAAACTTGGAGTTTACAGAGATCAGTCCTGTCAAACTGGTCCAGTTCTTGGACTTTAGTGCGCAGGAAAGAGTTGGAGTTGGAGGGGCGATGAGTGGGATGAGTGAGGTTGCGAATAGCAGTAGCAAGGTGTAAGAGGAGTCTGTCTGGGTCCTCAGCATTAGGTTCATCATCATGCAGGTCATTATCCTCAGGTTCATGGTCATTACCAAAGGGGTTGTTGTTGTTTCCTGGGTCATCATCTCCAGGATGGTCCAGTTTGCCTGCATCATCATTATCATTGAAACCCCAAGTGTTTTGAGGTGCGGTGATGGGTTCAACGGTAGACAGAGTAGACTCACATCTATTGTGGAGGTGTTGGGAGATGCTAGGTCCCAGAGTCGGTGTCAGAGTGTTCCGGGGAAATGGGATAAGAGGAATGAAGTGAAGATGTGTGGAGATGATCAGAGATGGAAGTCCAGGATATGACAGCCTGCAGGACAATAAACATGGAGTTAAAAAAAAAAGTTTTAGTTACTTGGTGCATTCTAGACAAAGCCTAAAGGATCTAATACATAAATCATTGAAGTCAATAAAAGAATTTGAGGAATATAAATAAACTTACCATCAGATAAGACATTGATTATATAAGTCTAAAAAAGTGAACATAAGTTAGTAAAAGACTTAATGAAATTGACTAACCTATAAAAATAAAACAAAAAAGTATAATGAAAGAAAAGTATAATAGTATATTTTAAAAAAAGTGTAGTTGAGTGTAGTGAAAAAAGTGTAGTAAAAATACTACACTTCTACTATACTTTTGTCCACCTTTTTGTACACTTGATCTATCTTTTATGCACTTGAGTACTATATAAAACATTCTATTTCTTGGTATTTCTTACAAATCCATGTAATATCATATTACTTACAC